>JAOXYB010015287.1:0-19627 GCA_028565635.1 Phoronis ovalis | reverse complement strand
GAGGAGATAATTACAACCTATTTATATATATACGTTAGTACTTTTTCTAAGAATTAGCAAGAGTATATTTTAGAATAATATACGTCAATTGATATTGAGCAACTGAAAAAAAAGCAAAAAGCAAGCTGTTATGGCATCATTTATTTTAGGTGGCGTCAAATGCTCGCTACACAAAATTGTTTTTAAAATTAATCTTACACAAAGTTGTGAAAATATTTTATGAATGGAATGCTAATAACTTATAGTGTATTTGAACATACAGTAGGAACCCCGGATACGAATATGAAATAGATTACAGCTCTCTTCTACTTCATCATATTGCGAATATAATTTGTTGCCCGGATGTTGCACAAAACAATCAGTTTCGGAGAAGACCATACGTTTAACAAAAAAAACCACGTATTTAGAGAAGTATCTTTAATAGTTTAATATTCTCCGTATGACAAGTACATTATTAACAAATGTGGTAATGAAATAGCATATTATCTCTGCACTGTGGGTATCATGTAATAATTATTACTTCTCACAGGTTTCATTTTCAAAGTAGAAGTGCACAATTATATGACTTTGTATAAATAATCTGTATAGAAAGACTCCTAATTTATGATTAGGCATTCTGGTATATTACCATTATACTATCTTTTGAATTATAACGGTTAAATCAGTTATTCTCAGAGGAATTTGAATATCTCGCGGGACGAAATTAGCAACGTGATCATGAATTTCCTGTAAATTTGCAATCCTTAGCATATTATGTGAAAACTGAGAAATCATTAAGCTGATCAATGACACATTATGAAAGATTAACACTTGAAATCACTACCAGGAGGGATTATCACGCTACAATTTCCGAAATTTTGATTAATTATTAAAAAAAGCTAATTACACTTTTAGTACGGTTTATCATGTTTCTTATAGCCATTCACATGAGCGACTAGTGTGTGATTCCGAAAGGTTCTTACATGCATTATTAATACGGGGATGTGTCACGCAAATAGATCCTTTTTTTACCAGGAAATCTAAAATTGGGTTCACTTTTCACAGAAAAGTCCCTAGTATTAAATGAGTCAACTTTTTAACAAAAATCGCTCTGGGTCCGTATTTAGATCGAAATGGGATTTTTTCACTAAATGAAAACCCAGTCTGAATAAACCCATCCGGCAAAGTTCCATTCCCTCTCAACTAACGTCTGGGATTAGCCATAGTCATTTCTTGTTTACTATCTCGAAAAGCAGAAGAACAATAATCCCTTTATTTCTATATAAAGTGTCACGAAAGTCTTGACACCAATCAAATTGTAGCTTACATAAATAGGTATAACAGTGGACTAAGCGATAGGGGGTCGATCACACACAGATGCTGTGCGGCCAAAGTTTATCTATAGTCCACTAAGCAAAAAGTAAGCTCCCCGGCAACAGCTATTCAAAATGAGTCATAGTGATAGAATAGACGTAGTTGGCGACGATGTGTCACGCTGAGAGAAGGCTTATCTCGGTTGGCAAAAGATTAATGACATAATTATTTCGCTCTTGTTAAATTGAAGGAATGTAACTATATGACTAAAGTTAAACCCAGACGACAGTTGAGAGGGTACGGAACCCTAACGGAGGGATTTATTCAGACTGATGAAAACCATGATAATGAATCCCTGTTTCGAAGGATAACCCTAGAAATGGATCTATATTTGAGAAAAATATCCATAAAAATAGGTGGATGTTCTGCGTTTAGGCGTTACACCTCGTCTAAAAAGATGGCCAGTACCTTCCCGAGTTCATGACATTAACGTTTGTTTATTAATACATTTGCTAAAACTTCTTTGTTTTAGTTACTTCAAAATAAATATTAGAACGTCACGTTGTATTTCTCCATGCGATTCCTGTTTTAAATATTTAAGGTTCCCTCTGAATGACATTAGTATTTCAAAAGTGTTATTGTCTGGTGTACATGACATTCAACTTTTTTTCTATGATAATAGAGATATTAGATATTGGCAAACAATTGTATTAGTTAAATCAAAAATAAATATTAGGACGTAATTTTCCCACAACATGTTTAATGCTTGATGTGCTCTCTGAATGACATAATCCTTTCAAAAGTGTTGATTGATAACCCTGGCAGTCCACATTAATTGTTGCATTATTCATAATACCGCGTGATTTTTTTTCTAGCCGGATATCCTAAACTCTTACACAAATTGCATGTTATCACACATAACATATTAAAAACATTAACTACAGTAAATAGATGCTATGTATCTAGAGTCTCGGTTTACAGTAAAATAGAGAACTCAGTAACGTGTATATAATAAAATGTACATATGTGGCGTCTAACCAGTCATTTCTAGCTGATGGAAGTTTTATTTAATGGCATGCACATATCGTCGTATGATTATGTCCCAGGGAATTAATTATTTGTAGCTTCTAACGATTTTACCGAAGACTGCTTGGTAATATACCCCCGCTTTCGGCTTATGTCATATAGGCAGCTCACTTCCTCTATTCTTTCTCTCGGATGGTTTAATTGTATATAATAACACACGCACGAATTATACATATTCGCCAGCACAACGTTTACAGCCTTCGTTCAGGCTCATGTAATTAAGCTAGTATTTGTTTTTAACATAATTGACAAAGACAATGTTAGACTGCAAACAAAATAAAATATAATATGGTATATGCTTAGAGTTTTATATATAATCCTAGATTAAAGTGACGTGACAGATGAAAATTTTTATCAATGGTCCAGATGAACTTAACATAAAAATCAGAGTTATATCCGGCGAAACTCACAATACATTTCTTGCAAATATGTGCGTGAATAAATACAAACAATCAGAAAATCAAAAACCTTTTATCAATACATGAATGAGACAAAGGTACAAGATACATATTTAAACAATAGCCAAGGATTAATTTTTTTATCAGCCTATTCAATTTTGTTAGATTATTTTATGTATAGGGTATCCGCGAAAGTCTTGAAACCAATCAAATTGCAGCCTACGATAATAGGTATAACAGTGGACTAAGCGGGCAGCTAGTATAAAATAGGTCGATCACACACATGTTTCTGTCCTGCCAGAGTTTATCTATAGTCCGCTAAGCAATAAGCGGACACCCCTCCAATACCTATTCAAATTGACTCATCATGACAAAATAGAGAAAGGTTTATCTCGGTTGGACAAAGTCGGCTCAAAAGTTTAATGACATATTTATTTCGCTTTTGTTAAATTGATGGAATACAACAACAAATGACTATGGATAAGCCCAGCTGAAAAGGCATGGAAAACTAACGAATGGATTTATTCAGACTGGTTAACGTTTGAATCAGTGCAGATTTTATCTTTCAGCTGATTTACCTGATTAATAAAATTAATTTACTCGATTAATATAAGCAAAACACATTGATCATTATATGTTCATTGGTCGGATTTACCAACACAACTTTCTCTACCTGTAATTACTATTCGACTGCAAAATTCAAAACTGCATTACCTGCATGTTTAACAAGTTGAATAAGGGTCACCACCCGGGGTCACCATGATATACTGACGCAGATACACTCAAGAAAAACATAATTTGAAGAAATTAATTAGTTTCTACAAGAAATACAACTACATTAAATTAAAATTATACTAAAATTCAGAATAATTAAGTTGATTTCTGTAATAATATTATGCATTATCATTATATATGTTCATTTAGCATTTATTTACAATAGGTTTTTCACACACATCAGTGAAATTTGAGGAATCCATGGTAAAATCATAACATATATTGACTTACAAAACAGTATTATGTGATTGGTACATCGTCTATTGTAGCAATATACAAGAATAGTTGTCTGCAATAGCGGCATAGTGTGCAGCGATTAATGGAATGGGCGTATACCGCGCGCGTACTTGATATTTCAAAATATGTTGTCCAGCATTCACTAATACCCATTTTGTATATACAGCACAAGGTTCTTGCAAAACGGTAACATGGTGTGACTCAACACTATTTTTCGTACCCGAGGACGCCAACATTAATTATTTCTAATTGTGAATAATTAAAAGAAATATAAAATATAAAGGTTATGTACATGATATCCTCTGTATAGAATATGCAGCATAATCATGTTTATGTATATAATTAACGTCAATATTATAAATATATATGCATGCAACAGGTGCAACTATTTTAAAAATAAATTGACACGATTTTCAGCCGAAGCTCAGGGGCATCAAAAATTCAATAACACGTGGTTAATCAAGACTGAAGCTAAAAACATGAAAAACAAGAATAATATTCTAATGAACAAATAAATGCTTTGGAGTTTTTATCGATAGCACAGTGAAGCGGATTAATATTATTAATTGAAATCTAAGCGGTAGAGTTGTGGTAATTTATAATTTGATCCCTTTCATGATTTAAAAACTAATAGACAGCTTCTATCAAATTGTGACATTTGACAAATAACATTACCAATATTGTTATAATGAGCTCATCTATTGGTTTGGTATTTGGTATAATTTCTTCAGCTAGGTTTCTGTATTTAAAAAAATTGCAATGCATCCTTTGTTTTTTATCGATGTCTGTGACTGAACATACCAACGATAAGAAATGAATAAATAAATACCTAACCTATAAGTAACCGATTTATTGTGTTATAAATGTTTGATATCACTCGTAAATATGTAATCATCTTGCGACCACACGGGTATTGTCGAATGATAATTTATACCTCCTGGCTAGGCTATAAAAATATACATGCAGTATCAAAGGGTGCTGACGCCGATATATGTACTGTGCACAGAATCGCGGAATAAGTTTGGATATGGTTAACATTTATGTTTAAGTTTGAATCACGAAGATTTAAATTAGCCCCAATCAAAAATATATTTTCTTGCTATAATTCACGAATATTATTTCACAATACGTACTGCATGTGGTCTTCGAATTTTATTTTTATTGACATTGTGGACTTAGTTATCTTTCTGCAACAATATTATAACAAGACAAATAGAAAAAAACGACACTTCTCAGCAGATGTCAGCTTTCTTATCACTCCCTATTGCCGCATTGACTATTTTAAAGCAAAATCACATCGCAACTAAATCCAGAGAGAAAAAACACTTTTATTAAAAATATAATGAAAATACTTGATAAAACATTTCCCAGCAATTATTGCTGCCCAACATCCATTGATTATCACACGCATCCAGATCGCTGTATACTGACCAAATTCGTTGGACATTCACCATAAAATCGTTGAGCAATAACAATTTAAGTTTGACACTCACATAGTTCACTGAGCACTCACCTTCGACTATTTTTAAGAAGGATCAAGGACCCGGATGTACCCAGGTGAAAAATAATGCAGAACATTTCAAAAATTGTGACTGTGGTAGTGGGCGGATATTAGACAGCCCTGGTAATGAACTGCTACTTTTCCGTGTTCAAATTGACGCGTAAACTACTAAATCATGTCTACTGATCTACGAGCATTTCACGTGCAAAGCGTATTAAATGAATAAATAAATAAGGCCAGTGACCTCCCCGTAGAAATAATTTCAATAAGAGAACTTTTACAATGTTGTTATGGAAACCATTCCAGACCCTTTGATTGTTGTGAAAGCATCACGTTTTATGGACAAGTTCGTTGACCAACTTTTTCCGAATCATAATCTGAAACCGATGGTTGTTAGAATATACTTCAAAAAGCGTTACTTTTATAATCGAGTTCGTTGACCAACTTTTCTTGTACTCTGAAAGTAATGCTTGTTGAAATATATTTCAATAAGAATTACTGTGACAAACAGTACAAACAGTACAAACAGTACATACAGATAATTTAATTGTTGTGGGATCAGTATTACGTATTTATCAGCTTGATTTGTAGATATTTCTAAGATATATCTACATGACTACATTTACATACATGGTTCAAAATATATTAAATAGTACTAGCTAAGCTTATTTTACACACAAATATTATATTCCGTATTTGTTATAAAAACATACATGTGCCTCGATAATAATATTGAACATCACTTGATATTATAGTTATTTATTTATATAATTACTCATTGAATACTATGAAAGCTTTGTAAGTTTTTTCTGATGGCAGCAAGTGGCGTTCGGCTTGCTAAATCATATTTAGATAGGTTACGCAACTAAGGAATTTCAGTAGCGTTTCTATACAATATGCTTGCTGCCCATGGACAAGGACACAATTGCACGGGACAATCCTCATCCAGCTACATTTAATGCGGTGTTTTTTAATTATATATACCATTATGTAGATTTTCATTTTAACTTGTTAATGTACTTTAAATTTTCTTTTCTTCAGTTAGGATTTTAGTGTATTATACTGTTTTATAGTCACACTGTAGCAGAACTCTGCACATTACGAAATTTAAGCGATTCCAATGAAGGTTTACGCTGAACCACATATCCAGTGCTAATAAAAGCAAGGATCACTCGTACGTAACGTTATGTAAGCAATTTACAAAATACAATAATTTACTCATTATGCACATTGATATTAACAAATTAATTAGATAATGGTATAGTTTAATAATACCCATACCAGCATGCAAGAACAGTACATATAATATCGAGCATGAACGTCAAGGTTAACATATTTATTAAGCATAAAATCTGTTTCATTTTGCACGCAACTTATCAATCACTGTGTTTATGATTTCACTGCCACAGGGAATGCACTCAGTGCGATTGATAGACTTTATACAGTTATTTATATAAAAACTTGCAGACGCCAAAGTATTCAGAAACGATGACGATTAAATTCGTTCCTTTATTCAACTTGTCGATTGCCTTAGTTGATACAAAGACGCGTACCATCACCCGACACCATGATCAGCATACAAACATATTTAACAGAGCACTAGCAGAAGGGGGCAACTTATCCCGGGCCAAACCAGGTACGCTCTTAGCCAAATTCCCAGAAAAAAAGGCACAATGTTTATAAAAACATGGAGTAAATTAAAATGATATTTCGGTTCTTTAAATCAGCCAAAGTTTTGCAATTACATTTAAGCTGCGTTTTTCCAATGCTTACATAGGTGGGCGTGTGATTAAATATTCATTTTACACCTTGGCTAATGACGAGGAGTTTAAGAGTTAAATGTAAAATAAATATCAAACAATCTCCTAGGTAATAACTATAAAATTCAATATTTATGTATTTCATTGCAACAGAAACTTAAACTAATAATGAAATAATCATGTATGATCAAAACATTAAAAATATATCAAATGACTATTCCCCAAAGCAGGTCATTACAGGTTAGTCAGTGTTAGATAGCATATTTTCGCCTATCAGTACTCGCACTATATTCACGCAGGAATGGCACAGTTAGACTGTGGCAGATGTGAGGATAAATTTAATAAAAATAATAAGAAAAAAGAGATAGTGTGTCTAACCGCAGTTTAATTGTGTTTCTACTTAAAATGTTTAGGGCGTGTACTCAGGTATCCTATTATATCTTCATCTACGACACAGCACAGGAAATCTGTCTAGTTGAGATTTTTATCGAGTTGTTTCATGTATTTATTATGAATTTATAATTCTGAATATATACTTACATTTTAATAGGTTGTCCATATGCTTCTCTGTTAGGTGTATACGTATAGCCTACTATAATCAGAACGGACCCAATGGTAATGACTGTCACCGAGAAGCATAAACAGCAGCAAACATTGAACACCTTTTTACATCCCCTGTCTTCGCTTTGTTTGTATTGCCTAGCATGCTGGTGAATTAATCCGTTTGGTATGACAAACATAGTGGAAATTAGCTTTGCAAGTTTGTTTTTGATAAATTTAAACAAATTTATAATAAATAGTTTTCACGTTCAAAATGTTTGCAGAAAGAAATAAACGCCATAACAGCAAAAACAAATTAGTTGCCTGATTAACGCGTGAATGTCCCCAGTTTATTTAGCTTCGTATCAAGTGCTGATTCTTGCGAACACTTGTATCGCAATATATACTATACTCCATTTAATACTATCCGTGTACGAAGTAAGAACAGATAATTTTCAGTGTTACATTAAGTAGTCCACGAATCATCAAAAATTGTTTTAAGGCATTTCTAACATTTCTTACGCCTGCTTCAATCGACAAACAAAAAACGCTTACTGAATGGCTAGATCGTTGACATTCAAATTACTTCTTCATTTTTACGCTAGTTTAGCCGCTAAAAAGGGATCGAAATAATTTATGAAGTCGATAAAAGGTAATACATGGAAAACAGTTGTATGCCTAGTTTGATAATGTATAACACTCAATATGTATATTTAATAGAGCATACAACGCCTTGAATATTATGTATTTTCTCCAAGATTCGCCAATATTTTCGAGTCCTTATCCGACAGCAACAGTTAATGATATACAAGGTTATTTCATATATTCCAATATTTAGAGACTCTGCACTGGAATGTTATTACCGCTCAAGCTTAATAAATTGAGATTATAAAATATTCAATACATAGGCAGTCGCTCTTCATAATTTAAAGTTTGCTTATAGCTAAATTCTACATGTGTTCATGTCTCGTCTCATACTTCGAAAAGTCGATAAATTTTGCAAATGTGGTTACATTCACAGTATTCAGCGGCGTGTCATCAACATATGTAATGTTTATTATCAATATTATTCTGTCCTCGTTGCCTACAAACAGTAGCTAGTTTATAAATGTATGGATAAATCCTTTCTTCCATAAATTATACTCATTGTGCAAACTAGTTTTTACAGTTTAGCAGTACATGTGCTAATAAACGTATCTATCGCTCCAGAATTGCATAACCGCCACTCAAAGCGTGCGTACCATGTTTTAAGTCTCATCAAGTATCGCATACCCACTAATGAGTACGCTTTCTGTTTCAGTTAAATGTCAGAAATTATTCTTTTCTTCTTGTACAGCGTGTAATTTCAATTCCCAATGGATCGGTGAGTATTTTGATAGCCTATAATGTTGCAATAATATTCAATTGCAATAAATTTTTAAAGGTATAAAAAAAAATTAGAAATCCCTGGAAGACAGCTTTGTTTTGTAATATATACCTGGCATCCAGCAAATATTGTTATCACTCCTATACAGGATTGTACATGTACACGCGGGTTATAAGTCTTATTAAGAGTCATGGTTTACTGACATCTGCGAGTTAAACCATTCCAACTTGAATGTATGTATACATGTAGTGTGGAGTAATACTTCGTATCACCTTGCGGCTTAGGCAACCAGGTGTTTTTATATTGCGGTGATTAAAGTCATTAAATATAATGGTATTGAAGCAATTATTGTAAAAAGAATTTCATCATTGTCCCCTCAATTTCCCTTAAATATCTGAAGGTTTTTAAACTATTAAACACGTTGCAGTGCTATTTACTATTTAAATAGAAAACATGATACTACATTGCGTCTATCGGTATATTATAATTCTCATACATTTGACAATATGCATTTTTCACCTATTTCACTTTATTGAAGAATAGTTTAAAAAATTTAAATAAAAACTCAATTTTGAAGCTGCCAAGGAAAGAGATTGTTAAACTTCATGAACGTTTTCATCTAGTAACAAAATAAAACGAGAAAGCGTTGACACATTTTATACCACCTGAGTAAATCTAAAATGGCAATATTACAGACTGGGATAATGGTACGTAGGAGTGACTTTTACTTCCGGGTTTTAAAATCTTAAAATAACCTGAACATTAAAATATGAAGTTCTATATAATGACTAAATAAAAATTGCCAGAAATGTTTTTTAATGATTAATTGTCTGCAAATTGACTGATGAGTCCATTATGGTTTCCTGAGAATAAAAGCGTTATTTAATTTTAAGTAATGTTAAGTAAAATAATTTGGGCTATTTTTCAAACAAAAGAGGTATTTTGAAGGTCAAATTTTGTATCACAAAGTATTATCCTGATGAAAAGCAATTAAAGTTAGCTTTCAGTTTCAGAATGAAATGGAACTGCAAGGATATTTTCAATGTGTTGGCCGTTAGGCTGACGATAAAAACGTACACTTTTAAAAGTACTTCACTTTAAAACGATATAACTGAGTATTAGCGACAATATACTGTCTGATTTTTTGGAATTCGCAGTTTGCTCACACTGATTTTTAATCGAAACATTTGGTGCCATTAATCTTTTAACGGACACGGACGCTGATTGAATTTCGTAAATATTTTTTAAACCTCACAAAACATTAGCGGCATTGATAAAATGTATAATGCTATCAGTTTAGTTACTAAATTGACGACAATCTTGTGCTTCCATCACCTGCATATTACTATTTTAGATTGATTGGGGATAGCTCAAACAATACTGCTATTCACCTTGGCTAGATGTTTATTACAGTGGCAAGTATGAATAAAAGTAGAAGTAGAAGTTATTTCCGTTTAAATTGCAACACAAATTTACGCAAAATTCGCCATTTTTACGTCATATGAGCTCTTCTGTATTGAAGATTGACAACACTGTTTATAGAGGAGACAGAAATGTGAAATCTTACAATAATATTAATCTGATGATTTATTTAATTAAATTATATAAAGATATGTAAACATTTGTTAAAATGTAGTGCTTTATGCTGCTAAAATGATCGCGAGTAATAGGTTTGTGGTTTGTATTCAATATCCTGGAAGGTAAATGCCTACTTTTTTCTCGTCTCTAGAGTTTTTCACCACTATACCAACTAAAGTATTTAGTGTAAGCTATATTTGTTTTAAATTTGATTATAGCTAATCATTCTTATTGTAACATCCAGTTGCATAATGTGCTGTAAAAAACAATCACAACTTTCCTAAAGGTTTATATGTGACATGATCATAAATAAAATTATTCCTTTCAATTCCATACATTTCGTGCATTTGGGAATCACACCTTTTGATAGTTATGTATTATCAAAAGCATCTACACAATTTCATATCATGCTGTAGAGCATTAAGTCACTTTCGGAGTGTTGTAACGGTTCTAGAGAAACAGTAAAGTTATTATAAAGGTTAATTCAGACAAAATGTGTTCGTACGTAGAACAGACACAGTTATATTAAATTGTAAATTGACATCACTGACGCGTTAAAAAGTAATCAATATATATTTAGGTTATCACTGCTTTCAAAGTATCTAAAGGTGTACTATGAGTCATCCGTGAGGGACATTTATTATGGGAGGGTTTTTATTAGAGATATATATGGGCGTTACTTCGGAAACCTATGGTATATAGCGTAAATCAGTATAACTGAGCATACCAACATAGCTTATATGTTCGATATAATTACATTCAAAGACAAGATGATTTGTATATTTAATTCAAACTAGAAATTAGAACAAAGGTTTTCGGATATTGTTAACAAATTGCTGTAATGTAGGTAATTTTTAGACAGGATGTGTTTTTAATCATACTCTGCTCAAGTTTAGCTTGTGACTGAAATATGTTACATGTAGGCTAATGTATGCTGTTAGAATTGCTACTATAGTGTTTTTCATTTCCTATCCATTACATTCTTTGCTAATACAAGACTTTCAGTCTTTGATGAGACGCTGTTTAGCAATCAATTTATAGCAGTGACTTATTTTCACTTATTTAATTATATAATTGCAAAATTCTCTTATTTTATTATTTTATTCAAATATCATCTGCGGATATAAAAAAATCAATTAAATCTGATCTCGTTTACCGACAGTTGTAATGACTTGTTGTAATGACTTATATCTTATAAATCCAGAATCATACGATACACATTAATGAAAGCTGAAGGAAACGTGCGTTGTTAGTTGCAAACATTTTCGACCTTGGAATTTCAAAACTACATTAAGATTTACTGCATATGGTATAAGGATACAATTGAATTCCCAGTCTGCCTCATTAGTAAAGAATCGTATTCCCGTAAAATTTTGTTCAGACACATACAGATATAGTCATGTCTTATACCTTTTCCGGATTAATTGTTCCTGCAGGTTTAGCCAATTAACTTTGATGTGAACTCTACAACAGATCACTAGCGAGAATTGGCGGGAAATACAAAGAAATACAATTGGTCATTTACCAGCTTGGAAATAATCACCTCGATTTTTGATTTTAAAAATGACATTTTCAAATTGTGATCTCTCCCACATTGTGGGATATAATATCAACGTTCAAATAAAGTGTTCCCGCAAAGTATTCATTTACACTACGCTCTATGTAAGAACTACACTCATCCCCAAAGTAGAAACGATGGTTGCTATTGGATACCTGATGCCAATTGTTTTCAGCATAATTACATTTCTACTTGACATACTACACAATGATTTAAAATTTCAAATGATACTACAAATGATACTGATGTATTTACAGAATAAATACAGAACATTTGGCTATTTTCAAATTTTCTTTGATAAATGTTTAGTATAAAATGAAAAAGAGGTATATGAAAATATGCAATTTTAAGTTATAAAAATCGTAGTAAAGGTGCACAATGTTAGAGAAATACCTCTCCTGTCACAATGAGGTCATGATTATATCACGCAGAAAAAAATATTTCAATAACTGAAATAAATGTGGAAATGTTCTCAAATTCAAAATCTAACCATTTTGCACGTTTCCATCTCGTGTTAATAATTGTACACGGCTACTCAGCAATCCTAGCTGGTCAGTGATAAAGTTGATGAGTTCTTTAATATTGCAAGTAATTTATAAAACTCTAAAGTCATCAAATAAGCAAAATTAATGCATATATATCCCATTCAAGAAATCACCGGCTAGCTTCATAGCAATTAATTACAAAAGCAATATTCCTTCGAGTGTATTTCATATGTACTGTGTAATTAGAAATTATAAATTTTTCACCGACATTGTACGTACATTGTATGCTTTGTTAAACGTTTTGAAAAAAAAATCTAGTTAATAATTTAATTTTCTTCCGATATAGTTCCCTAAGGTGTAGTTATTTGTATTTTTTTACAAAGTAATTAGTGTACAGTGAGTGGTGTCAGTCAGGTTCTCGTCATATTTGGTAAATTTATGAAAACATCATTTCATATTGAGCATATAGACCCTGTTTAATCAAAAATCATACGAGTTCTAGCCAAAAGAAATTATAGCATTAAAATGTCCTATGTGTGATACGTAAAATAGTAATTATTTTTATCTTCGCTTTGAGGTTAGAAATTCGAAGTAGTATTGCTTCACGTATATACAACAAGCAGATGTGTCAGCTTAATTTGCCTTGTGAATTTTATTTCAAATCATCCGCCAATCAAAGAAAGGGCCCATGTCCGCCAATCAATGAAAGGGCCCATGTCCGCCAATCAAAGAAAGGGCCCATGTCCGCCAATCAAAGAAAGGGCCCATGTCCGTCAATCAAAGAAAGGGCCCATGCACTTAATGCATAATACGGCACCAAAATGTATCTTGGAAAATTAATAAACGATAGCGAATCACTTCATACTAGAGTGCAGTGATTACTGTTGTGTCATAATTCACGGCGCCGGCGTTTCCTGTGTGACGTCAGCAATAGGCATTGTATTAAGAACATGTAAAATGAAAGTGAAAAATGGTGTTCAGTATTTAACACGTGAAGATTCACTAACTTTTAAAAACTGGCATAACTGCATCACTTCCATGTCAACCCCCCCTAAAATAGTGCGAAGTGTATTAATGTTAATTGATTCTCTTTTTATTCCCTTTTTCTTTGGGGTTGGCTGTGTTGATTATTTTTACTGAAAAATGGGTGTAATTTTGTTTATTAAATATGACAGAAATACTCTTTTTTTATCAAAATATGATGGGATTCTTTAGTGGAGAGGAAGCCTGCAAAGTGCAAGGGAAATGTACACCAAGATACCTAAATGTAATGTACTGTCGACAAAAAGTTTATAGGCCATGCCAGGAAAAATTAATAGTAGGCTAGAGACATAATTATGTGGGTTTTTTGTTATTGGAAAAATCGGAACGTCAGGCAAGATATTATGAAAACATTTATTATCATTGAAATGTACAGGAAATGTACTAGATATTATGTACAAGGAATATAGTAGATGCCGGGAGTAGATGCTATGTCCCCGGGTGTTATGTACACGGAATGTAGTAGATGTTATGCATAGTTTACAACTGCGCAGTTGATGTTATATAGATGACTTGCACTGGGAATGCAGAAGGGGTGATACATGTATACAGGGAATGTACAGGAAATGCGGTAAATGAAGTGTACATGGAAAGTAGCAGGTTTGTCTTCTTATATACAAAGACACGCACTATCAGTTATTATACAGACACATATACTAAACGCTAGCTTTCATTTTGAAATGAATAGTGTAAAATAATATAATAGTATTTTAAATTAATTCCCGCAAAGTATTAGTTAATATTATTACGTGTGAAAATTCCGCTGTCTTTTTGAAAACAGCATACTTTATGATTTATGTGTTTAGCTACATCTTACATGTTACTAGTAGATGTGGCTATAGCAGCTACTTGAGTCTCCAGTTGAGAAACATCGAATATTGTTTAGTATACACGTATATGGTATGACCAAGCGGTTGGAGAATTGAATCAGTTCTATGAAACTCAGGGTTATTGATTTGGAAAAGAAAACTAAAAGCATATAGAGCAAAATCCCATGATAAATTCCGCGTGTTTCCTAGAAGAAACACTGTCTTGATAAGCTTTTTTCCAGCAACAAAAACCTCCTTTGATTATTGTAAATTATGAGCATGCAACTCATGCTAAAATAATTATATAAACCTCTAACACAAAACTATTTCCTCGATTCAAGAATACATATATCTATTTAAATCAGATCAAACTTTATCTTGTTAATGGGTGAAGCAGAGCATTCTCAACAGAAAGAAGATGGTGAGCACAATGTACATGTATAGATGTATATAGAATATATGCACATGCGCTTACGAATAGCTGACGTAATTATCACAACCTTATTAATATTCACTCCCTCACACACTAACTATGACAGTCGTGAACTCTTTTAATTAACAGAAGAAATATATTTAGAACAAAATCGTGACTCAATACGTGTATCATTCATTAGAGATAAACATGCAAAGTTAGGTGATGGTAAAGCCATTATTTAGTCCTGGATCTATGACCCTGCTACGATCGTCTACGGCCTGCCGTAGGGTCATGTCAGAGTGGACGAGCTAATCAGTATCAACTTCCTCACAGGATGCTACTGTAGGGTAAAACGGCCTTGAAAGGTCGACTACAAGATAAATCGTATTTTCTCTAAACTGTAATTTTCATAGACCTTACAAACCTACTGCGAGTTTAATATTGACAGTCCTGAACATAACTACTGACTAATGACGCGAATTTAATCAACGCACGTATCAACGAGAAACTTTACGTAAACATTATATTTGTACGCTAATTTGACGTTTAATAAAGTATTTTTCATAATCAATGTACATGTACATGTATATTATACACATCTATAAACCTAACTGACACCAAATAAAAACACAATTCAGGTTACATAAAATAATATTTTTGAAAAAAGAATTATTTTGCCTAGCTTTATTGAAATCTACTATAATGAAATCACGCAGCACGTTGTCGATATGACAGATTTCTGTGACCCATATCATCCAGTGATAATTGGTACGAGCATAAAACACATCCCATAGATATTTACGCTTGTACCAACATATGTCTTTTGTTTAAATTAATTTATTTAAATTTAGTAAAATAATGTTCATGATCCGGCAACACATACCATGCTAGATTATAGACGTGGATTTTACCTGTGACTTACAAATAATAATAATAACGTTAATTCAAACAATCTGTTATTTTCAATCTAAATGAACTCTCGTATATAGTGCATACCTTTATATATATATTCTTTGTAATACAAATTATTGCAGCTTTTCCATTTTCTAGACGCATCGTAAATACACGTATGAAAAGTCAACAAGAAAGAATATAATTTTTAACGACGTTTGTGTACGCGCCAGGGTAAACTAATTAGTTCAATAATCTAGCAACTGTCTGTTTGCTGGCATTACGTCATATAAATGTTTGACGTCATAGAGATGTGACGTTGTAAGCAGAATGTACTGTTTTCTTACATATAAGAAAAGGATGATAGCAACATCAGCATGTGAATTACAAGATATTACATAAGTACATATCGGTGTATGAAATGTCAAAGTATCCTGACACATTAAAACTTGAAGAAATCAGAAGTTTTCAAGAAGATGGGCAACTCGAATCAATCAATCTAGACGAAATACAATCGGAGAATGCACATTTAATAAACCAAAATAATTTTTTGCGCCAACAGCTTCGGTTGCTGAAGGAAAATGCTGATTTACGGACAGCAAAAGTCATATCTGAGTTATTATCATGGCTTGAATGTCTCAAAGCTTCAAAACGTAAGTTCAGATTTAAGTTTTCCTGTATGTTTGTTTGTATCCTAGGCTTGTCTATCGTGTTATATACATATTCGAAAACCTGCGTGCATGATCACTGTACACCAACACTTCGTATTGCGTTTTTATTTACATTTCGGTCATTATTTATAAATATTATTTTACAAACAATACGCTAGGAAAAATATAAATGGATAAATGACATGGATAGCAGGAACTATATGTTGTATGTACATGCCACCCTAGTCATTTCATAATAGAAATGGAAACGGATTTATTTTTCGCCAATAAGCATTTTATGTTTAATATTTAAACTTTAATTGTATTGTATTGTAGCTCACGCTGACGCTTCCACCTTAACTGTTTTTGATGAAGACCGTCGGGAATCCATCGTTCTCCCTCACCAGCAATCGTACGGAACAAATATGGCGACGGCTACTTCGTCCATTCATAGTCCATCGTCTCCGTATGGCCGTATGAACATTGAAGTTGACGTTTTCTCTACATCTACTAAGAGAAAAAAAAGTCCAACTCGTAACCCTAAAGTCACAGTAGGATACGATCGCGGAATAATACCACAGGGCGTGGTTTATCCGGATTTTGTACAAATTCCAAAAGATGGAAAACAAAGAAATAAACTTGGGGGTAAATTCATTCAGATGCCTGATAATGATAGTGCAAAAGTTAATAAGGTTCATAGTATGGAATATTCTCAAAAAACACAAGGTCAAGGTTGGCAAAGTACAGTTGCCCCTAGATATCAGCCTGGTGTTTTCAAGCACAGCCGTTCTCTATATCAGGATCAAAAAAAACAGTTTCAAGAAATGCCTAGACAATTTTCCCAACAAAGTTTCTTCTCTGGATATTCTCCTGGCGTTTCCAATGACAGCATGCAGACACATCGTCAACAACAAGTCATGGTTCAACTTGGTAACCAAACAGTGACTTCAAATAGCGCTCTACCGCCCCGTAATGTTGGTGTATCTAAAACACACAATAATGGAAATAACAATTCAGAAGAAAACGGCCCCTATGTAGCAGAACACAATATATATGCCAGACGACAATCATCGGTTCTAATTGAGCAGCGTCAAAGTGAAGTAACCGTTGATAACCTAAGGCATGGGTCTTCTTGGACAAAACAAACAGAGAACGATGTCTTTCAACCACCGCTGACATCTACCCTAGTTGACTCGAATGTTCCAGATAGCGAACGCAGACGGAGGAAAAGTACGATTTTTAAGTCATGTGACTCATTATGTTTAAAAGATAATGTGATCATATTGGTAAAAAAGCAACTGTTTGCCAATTAACTTCCAGCTACCACCTGTTGGCTTTTCGATGGACTCGTATTCAACAGGACTAGATGGCGTACACAAATTACGAGGAGCAAATCAAATATATTTCGACAATAAATATAAATATAAATAGCACCCTGAAATGCAATAGTATGTCTTGCGAATAAAATTACTTAGGCTGCTTATTATTCGTCCCATAATGTACAAATAAAAAAATATTTCAAAATGAGAAAAACAAAGTACCCTCAAAACTACTCCAATGGAAAACGATACAGACACTTCAAAAACATTACTTCCATATATGCAACTTATTTGCGTAACATATTACTTTCAAAATATAAAAAAATATTGATCGAATAATTGAATTCATTTTTTTAGAGGAGAAACGTAAAAGAAAGAAGGAAAAGCAAGGACCACGAAGCCAATCGCCATACAGCACTGGTGATGATTTCCAGCCTCTTAATGCAGAAGAAAATATTCCGTTTTATCCCCCTACTATACAAACATTTACGCCTATAGATGCAGCTAACGGTGTGGTGTATCCAGCACCTGATGATTCACCACAACGTGAAACTGGTTTTCTGCCTTCATACCAAACTGAAGAAACCGGCAAAAGTACAGTTAGACAGTACAGTACCTCTGAAGAGAATTATGTAGAAGATAAGCCTCGGCCACGAAGGGGCAAAAAAGGTAACCGCAATTATTAATATACGGAATATTATTACATTTTGCATTAATGATTTTGATGTTCGTTGTACGTGAAATCTGATATCGCTTACTTGAGCTTACATCACGCAGCCGTATACAAATGGTACGTTCTTGTCCCGTCTGTACGTGGGGCGCGGCATAATGGAACATCTTAGAAAAAGCTATTTCAGCGCTCTCTTGGGCTTTAATAGATGGATATTCGGTAGCCCTGCAATGTAAATTGTAATAAAAAAGTTTTATTTTTTTTGTACTGCAGATTTATCTATTCATTCCAAAACCTCTCTGTCGACCTTTTCAAAATTGCATCAAATAAAAAAGAAGAATCTCTCTATATATAATATAGCCATAAATGTGGCTCAGATGTTTAAATTCATTTTGACTGGTTGCAAAACATACTCCCGTTAACGTTGGTCTAGTATCTATTTTGTAGCTAATATGTTACTTCAGGTATAAAGTTTGAATAAGACGTACCAAACGGTACTGGTCACATTAAACATATCTTTGTTACGATAAATACGTACTTTATGCGTGCCCTTCAATCTCTTCCATTTCTATTTGAACTTTTGAAATCAAATTATTTCGTTGTGAAATGCATGTGTAGAGTTATAGTGAATGCATGTGTAGAGTTATAGTGAATGCATGTGTACAGTTATAGGCTCCGAAACGTTTCCTTTATTGGGGCCAGATTTCCATCCATCACATCAGGAACACTCTATACCATAAATCTTATATATATGACGATGGAATTTAAACGTGATAAAAAGCCCACAGTTGATCGTTCTTTCCTTGCAGGGCAATCACCTCAGCCGTCTGCAAGCAAAGAATTGCAGCCTAAAAAGAAAAGTTCAAAATCTGCCGAAAAAAGAGTAATTGGTGAAATAGCTTTTCAACTAGATCGACGAATCTTGAGTTATGTATTTATTGGTCCTGAAAAAATGGGGAAAAATAAACGACGGTTTTATGGTTATACTGTAAACAATATACCAGACATGATACACTTGGAGGCATTTGACTTAGAAACTGCGCGTCTTGATATCCAGAAACAGGTTTGCATCAGATTTTTACGCCTAGATAGTTTACATATAAGATGAATAGAGGGAACGGAGTGACCTTTAGGCCCATTCACACTTACCACTTAGAGCGCTTCACAATAGAGCGCTTCATAATAAAGCGCTTCAGCCTCTAATGTGTACGCGAATAATTCGCTTCAAGAGCATTAAAATAAAGCGCTTCAAGCAA
>JAOXYB010015276.1:0-19628 GCA_028565635.1 Phoronis ovalis | reverse complement strand
AAATTTATGGATTAAAACAAAAACGAATACAAAAATAAATTTAAATTTTATTATAAAGCCCCCCGCCTTTTTTAACATAACATAATATTGCCCCTCCCCCCCCCCCCCCCCCGGGGCAGATTACTAATACATAAAGGTTTGTTTTAAGAAGTAAAAAACACTCCTTTGGCTGTGTGACTTGAAAGTTCGGTACTGGCTACCTTAACCTTGAATCACTTGGACATTCACATTGTCATTAATATTGAAATTGTGTCAACAGAAATAATGACAAAGTGAATGTCCAAGTGATTCAAGGTTAAGGTAGCCAATACCGAACTTTTAAGTCACACGGCCAAAGGAGTGTTTTTTACTTCTTAAGGTAAAAGCTTCATATTCACAGATTAAATTTTAGTTTTTTGAACCATGTTTAGTTCTTTATGGTTAAGCACATTCTTGAGGATATGAAGCTCTGACTGTTAGCTAGTAATATAATTTTTTTTTTGTCAATTACAGAGTTGATGGCCTTCATGCAATACTAGTTGCTGACAGAGATGGTGTTCCAGTAGTAAAAGGTGATTTGTTGAAACTTACTTCATATAATTTCTTGTAATGTGATCAGTATCATTATCATGTTGTCGTAGGAACTGCAAAGGAAACAAGGTTTTGGCTAAAGAAAATAAAATAATTTCATTTTTAAAAGGTGGCGTATAGGTAGTCCAGAGGACGCTACTGTTGCATGCATTACCTGTCTGTCAAGCCCATTTTTATTAATAAAAATTCATGAAAAACGGATTGTAGGTGTAAATTGAGGTGCAAAACTATTTATTTTTTCAAAACTATGTCTTATATTTAAATTCAAGCGTTATTTGTGCAAAGTTCTGCCAAAATGGCGACCCTTAGCACATATATGAAGTACCATCCCTTATACAACTGTTTAAAGTCACAATTTACTTATCCCAATACACATTGCCTCTAGATTATGACATGTGGAATGCTAGGATCACTGAACTAAACATCCTCATGCAGCCATGACTTATAAAAATTTAGAGTGATTATGTAGTGTATTAACTAATCGATATTATAACCATACCAAATAACACTGCATTACTGTGGATATTCAACGCTTTTGTATCTCAGGTGTTTCTCCCAACTACCTGTACGACCCCTTAACTTGCCCTACGGTATAAGTGACAAATGTTATTTAAACAGCAGAAAAGCATGAGTACGGTTATTTTAAATATTTTCAAACTTAGTTAATTACTTTTAAGTATGCTTTTAGAAAAATTTCTTTGCAGTTGTTTTACTTAAGTATCCAAGTAAATGATCACAAATGGAATTAGATGACCATGGTTCTGCTATTAGTAGCAGCATTCTTGGGTCACCAAATTATGAGTATGTACTGTGTCACCCTATAAGCAAAGCTAATGTGTCGATTTTTATCTGTGTATAACCCTAAAAAATAGGTGTCCGTTGCTCAGTATTTGCCTATATGTTGCCTCTTTATTACAATTAAAGTTGTGTCAGTCATGTTGGTTTTTACCTATCTATGCCCCTGCTAGTGTCAGTTCATTACATTTTCTGCTTTTTTCAAGTGTCCACAGAAAATGCTCCGGAGTTAGCAATGAGACCAGCATTTTTATCAACATTTGGAATGATGTCTGATCAAGCTAGTAAACTTGGGTTATCAGCAACCAAACATTTTATAGCCTCTTTTTCTTCATATCAGGTAACTACTATGATACTGAAACCTAATCAGTTTAAGTGGCTAAAGGACACAATATATTATTTCTATCCACTTGTATGTTTACATAAATCCTTATAAAAGGATCCCAAAATTATGTTAAAAATATCTATAGAGAACTGAAGGTTCTAATTATGTATCTCACTCGCGGTTAATTTTTCTTGCTGTCATGACCAAACCAACATCGTTCTCCTCAAATTCATCAAGGTAATTAACCCACTGTTACATACTACAACAATGTTTGGTCAATAAATCTGATTCTTCATATTGTAGGTTGTGCAACTGAATAAATTTCCCCTCATGGTAACAATGATTGCAAGCTCCAGTGCCAACACAGGTAAGATGTTGGCTTCTATTTGAGTTTGGAACTATTCTGCTTGTATTTCCAAAAACATTTGTAGTGTAGTAATGAAGTGTATTTTGTGTTCTGTTTTGTTTAATTAAGAATGCAAAAAGGCAACTCTTTGTATTATTTTGCAAGCTAGCTCGCATCTAGTTCTGGATATATGATCCAATGTCTTATGGTTCTTCTTCTTCCAAAAAATGTACAAACATCAATGGGTTGATGGCTTCAGCACATGTAAGAGGTGAAAGACATACTCGTCAAGTGTGGTTCAGATGTATGGTAAAAACTGTTTATGATGCATTTCTTGTTTGGTACTCAATATGAGTCATTTGAAAGTTACAAAACTTCATCGGATTTTTCATATATATGCAAGCCATGACCCATGGATAGCCATAGGCTGAAATAGTAGTCATGCATGTAGGACTAGGTCTTTTAGTGGTCAATTATGGGAGCCTGTTGAGTTAGAGGTTCAAAGTATGCCACTAGGGAGAGGAGGGCTGAATTGCCATTATACCCTTACATCATAATCAGCCATTCACTAATAATTGATTCCAGCTAAATTGATTGAAGCAATTTACTTGATATTTGTCATACATATGCTAATGCATGACAGCATCAACAGAAAGGAAAAAAATCTTTTTTTAAAAATCTATCCAAAAAGTGGAATGTGGGCTCATAAATGGATTTGATTGGGATTTTTTTTAACATTTAATACATCCAAAAGTCTGAAGATTAAAATCATATATACAAGTTTGCTGATAATATGCATTAGCTGTTGCGACCTGATTTTTGATTAGGTACCTCATTGGGTTCAAAAAGGCTTTTAAAATTGTGAAAAATACTTTCAGGCAGATTTAGAAATAAAAATTGGCTTCAGTTTGCAATTGTATAACGTGAGGCAGTAAATGTTAGGAATAAAATTATTTATTTACTATAAAATGAATAACTTGATAAATTCTTCTTTAATCCTTTGAAACTGTAAATACTGGATTAAATTCTAGGCAGCCCTTACAAAACATCTTTGGTGGACAAGAAGTCTCATGTTTAACAAATATTCTGAATAATCAATTCTGATCTTAATTGTTAGCTTTTGGTATTGATTACCTTTTTTCTTGCCCAAGAATGTTATCATTCTGTCACTTTGGCATAAACAAATGTGTGGTTGTTATCTTTCTTTTTTGTACTTCAAATCTGCTTGGAAATTTTATTTATTGTTTTAACATTGTAGGAATGATGTTAAGTTTAGAAAATGATATGGATAGTGTGCTAAAAGATTTACGGGCAGTTGTTGATGGCAGTGTTTAAGTAGCAACAAGTTTAGAAGAAACACACACAGACAATCAGTATGTACAACTATACTGAGGACAATTGGAAATACGTGTAGCACATCAAAAATTAACATGAGGAGTTTTTACAGATATTCCAGTGAACCAAAGATGTCAAATTATATTAATATCAGATCAAATTCTATTAATATCAGATAAAGCAGGTCTGATTATTGCTGGTTTACACTGTTCTTGGTTTAATATGGAATGACAGTTGTTGCTGATTGATAATATATCAGCTATATATTAATGTAAACGATTTTTGTAAAAAAAAGTTTTACAGTATTTCTCTACTTGTATGTTATTCCAAATCTTAAGCACACTATTTGCATGCATTTAGTGGTGTAGATAACAATCTGTGTGATTCAGAAACAAGAAGAAATGTGGTAATGATTGTGTTCATTTCGCTATGCCATCTAGTGTGCATCATACAAATAATGAAATTCTACCTACTTTTGTGAGTATTTTAATACTCACATGGCTTAAGACACATGTTTATTTCTTCGGTTGGTGGATAAACTATCCATACAAATCAAAATACTGAGTTAATATACTCGTATATTTTGTATATTTAAATTGTTGAACTCTAGTGTATCTATGTTACAAGAGAGTGCTGGTACATTATGAATTAAATTTGTCATGTAAGATGTACATATACAAAGGCTTATACATGTAATATCACATTGTTATAGCAGCATAGTACTAAACAGTTACAAACAATAACTTAATTCCACATTATACATGTTCCTATTCTGTCCATCCCCGAATGTAGTGTCTCTTTCATTATGCTGAAAGTACTTTTAGTAACTGGGACTACTATTTCCCCATGGATTTCAAATCATTACTTACAGTCATGTAAATATGTGATTGTCAAAGTCTTTAAAACCGTTTGCCCATCACTAATCCACTTCAATAGTTATCTTAATCAGATCAGCTTTTCTTATGAGTTTTTGATAAATAATCTAGACTCTGTCCTACTATTTTTTCCCCAAATAAACCTGGACATGGAAATGCATCATAATCTTCCAACAATTGTTGCCATCTGGCAATTGTCTGTTTTAGTATTTAATTCATGTTTATTCTTATTGATCTCCCATTCATTCCAGATTTGTTCAACAGTTTATCAGTTATTCCTGGTTCTTTGTTAAGCATACCTGGACGTTGAAAGTCTTTACCAGAGGAACCATTTTGTAATTTTCTGGTAGGGGAGCCATTTCGGCATTTACTTGTTGGAGAAGTAGATATCCGTACAAATTCAGTCGTATCGTTGGCCGTCGATCCTTCACTACCGTTGTTGTTATGTTTACTAACTTGACTAAATACTCGAAATGAGGATCTGGCCCGAGCCTTCTTGATGCATGACATCCAACGACAACACGGGAACCATTTTCCACATAATTCACATAGATCGTGCTACAATAAAAGCCGCATGTTTAATAAAAATTCCATCCTAAAGCAGTTCATAAGTAAATTTTCCGATTTTGTAGGGATTTTGAGTTTACTTCTTATGCATGCGAGAGAATATAGCAAAACTAAGGTTCTCTTTTAAGTAAGGGAGGGGTGTAATAAATTATTTCATCCATTGTCTAGGTAGTGGACAATTGAGTGGAGTTTAAAACCATGGATTACTTGTTTTGTATATATTATTATTAGTTGGCTCGTTTTTATATCGCGCCTCTGGTGTGAAGTAATTTACCCCGACTCTTCTATCCATTAGTGCAAGGATAATGTGATTAAGCGTCAAATATGAAACGCAAAATATATGACCATACATTTATTCAAAAGAAGGTTATCGTGAATGGATGTTTCAAAACAAGCATATACTCAATAGAAATTGTGATTTGTTCAAAATCACCTTTTAACTTTTTGCCAAGCAACATATGTTTAAGTCATTATCTTTTCTGCCTATATATAAATACTATGGCTCATGAGGAGTCAGATTTTCGTCAAACAGTGTAAGAGTGAAAATTAGAAATACGTGTGAATGTTTAACTTTTGAGTTAATATAATGTTTAATATTAGTATGAAACACCTATTCAATGATTGCTTTTCTACAGTTTTGTTACTTGGATTTTCTAAATAGATTAACCTGTGTTTAGTGTAACTGAATCATGCTGAATGATAGTGTGTATGTTCCAATAAGACTGGAAGAAATCAGTAAATCATTTGATGGATAGGCACGAGTAGACTGCTAGAATGTTGACTTACCCTAAACTGGTTGTTCATGAAACCATAAATGATAGGATTCTGAAAGCTGTTGGACATGGCAAGATAATGGACGATATAATAAATAATTTTGAGCATCTTTTCTGGTAGTAGTAGTGCCAGGTCACTATAATTTACCACGAGGATAAATACTTGAAGTGGTAGCCAACAAAGTGCAAATAACACAACCACGATCATCAACATTTTCACCACCTGGAAATAAAAATATTTATAATTAATAATATAATACTTTTTTTTTTAAATAATCCCCACTCGGCGGCATGTACCTATTTTCACCTGAAATTGCCTTATTTTGTTTTAAATGATTCTTAAAAAGAAGGAATCAATCACATACACCGTGTTTTTTATTAAGTGTTACATGCGTTAGCCGTGCACTTCACAATATATAAATAATGTAATGCATTTGCTAATTGCTCAACAGGTCCTAACAGGAAATGGATCGTTTTACTAGATACAACATCTCTTAAAATTGAACAATAGAAATAGAGCTTATATTGAGATGAATATTTTCACTGATAATTGTAGTGCACAAGTAGTTCGAGAACTTCTGTCGCCATCCAGTAGCGGATTCAGGATTTCCCACAAGGAGGAGCATGCAATTTATTTTTCTATGCACCCTTCACCCACCCCTAAATCCGCCATTGCTATTGTTGCTAGCAAACACAGATTCTACCATTTAGCAGAACTGTTAGCATTTTAACTGGCTCGTTGACATTAAAATTTAAGATAAAAGGATTAATGTGCTTGAATTATTTATTTGTAGTACAAATGTGATGAAACTTTCGATAATAACGTTTCTTCATGATTCTGTACATAAAGCATATACTTTATAGTTTCGGTTTAAAAGATTGAACTAACGGATTAGATTACTTAAAAGCAAAGGTTACTTTTTTGCGCAATGACTGTCAAAAAGTTCTAAAACAACAAAATAAAGTGAACACAGATTTGTGTAAAACAATGTTTTTCATGTGCAAAATGAAAATCAATATTAACAGTATACTCAAAATCAACCATACCTTACCAGGCTGTGTGTATAAGCGTTTGTTTTTTTTAGTTAAAGATGGTTTAAAAAGGTTATAGATAATTCAATATAATATATTTATTTGTAATGCTACTGTCGGCGTATCTTTAGATGAAAAGAGTAATCCGCTCAGCCGGCAAAGTAAGTGAATTATATATGTTTACCTAATTGTAACATATCCTTTGGTCTTATGGGATAGTAAAGAAGGTTTTGTAAATGTCATTTCAATTTCATTTGACGAAGAACATTAAATAATACAATGAACTCTTTTTCTGTAGAATTTCATATAAATAATGCGTGCATTACTCAAACATTTACTTAAGCAAAGAGATAAAACCTCATAATTCTTGTAGGTATAAGGCAGCAGAATTTTGTAAACACCTTTAAGAAATTACATTTTTGAATCGATTTTCTTTGTGTGCAGCTCACGATGTCTCATGCAATTGTTTTGTTCATGTCTGATTAGGAATTTGCAAAAAAAGTTTCATACATTTAATTATGCCAGTTTAAAATTTTGTTCAAAAAGCAGCAATTCAAGTTCACAGTTAACATGTTTTGGGTTAACTAAATAAACGTGAACTTGACTGGAACTTGTTCATTCAATTAGTGTCCAGCAGTTAGAGATACAGGTGAATTTATCACCGGTTAAACACAAACACATGAAACTATTTTTAGTTGAAACATATTGCTAATTGAAGTTATTACAATTTTAACTGTTTTATTATGTTTATAATCTCAAAAATTCCAAAGGAATTAAAAGAAACAATAATTTTAAATGTAATAAATATATTTGACGGTAAACTATAGAGTTACAAATGACCACTGGTCATGTATGTTTCATCCGCTGTAAAAAAAAAACAATAAATGTACAGTTTTTGTTAATTGCCTCTACCTAAATTCTATAAAAGATGGTTTAAAAAATGTTCAGAAAACGTGAATAGACTATTACTCATATAAAATATCAAGAACTGACCACTCCTCTCGTATAATTTTTAAATGCCTACGCAGTACATTTATTTCTATGAAAATATCGAATGAAGTAACGTTGTCAGATATGACGTGACCATGGGAACTATTGCTATTAAAACGCGGAACAACAGTGTGCAAATACTTGTAGTGATTGTATGCCACAACTTTCAATATTTTTTGTTTGGGCATAATTTTATGAAAAGTATTTGCAAAAAGTATATTTTGCATACTAACCAAATAGAAAACAGAATTTGCAGCGTTCTGAGAAATAAACAATTCCAGGATTGTCAAGGCTCATTCAAAAAACGCAATAATTACGGAATTGTATGGATTCGGCTCCCAACGCTACCTAGTGCATGCATATTATCCGCTAACGTAGGGCAACAAGTAATTTGTATCCTTAAAATATACGAGCCTGAAATATTTTTTTACACGCTAAACATGTGTCACTACAACGTCATTTCAATAAAAAAACTTTGATGATCGTTTCAAAACTTTTTCTTGCAAACTGTAACTAAATTTGGAAACGGCGACCTAGCGGCCGCTGTAGGATTTCAAAAGACCAGTGCAAAATATATACGCTAATTACTTTATTTACGCAAATAACTGACTGATTTGTCGGCATTTTGCGCTCTGAGTGTGTTTGTGTGTATGTATGTATGTATCTTGCTAACAGATGGATATATATATACGATGTACGTGATATACGGTTATCTTAGTAACGAATCGAAAGTATTGCATATGACAGGAAATTGAAGTGAAATTAGTTCTTCATTATTTATCTCACGTTATCAAGGGCCGGCTAGCGATATATTAATAATTCTTAATCTTTGGCAAGCGGGCAACGTGGGGATGCTCATGGTATTAGAGGGTTAACTCTTATGTTATGACGAGTTATGACCCTGCTAAAAGCGACCGTGACTATGGATGAATCTCGCTGTAAAGTCCATCTATGATCTTGCACAAATAAAGACAAGCACTCACCTTTCTCTTAGATTTAAGCTGTGCCGCATCACGCGCTTGATCTGCGTTCCCAGGTGCTGTTCTTGTCCACAATCTTCTTGCAATTATTGAGTAAGTAATAGTTAATATAGACAATGGAAGAAGGTATGTTAATGTTAAAATAAAAATTGAATAAAATGTCTCTAATGCTGCATTAGTCCACATCTCTTTGCATTCCCCGTACGTCCCACCGTCCTCATATGGTTCCACTCTTGCAATGAATATTTGAACTGCTGCACATCCAAATGCAATAATCCATATCACAGATACAATTATTTTTGATTTCGACTTAGTAAGTCTAATATGCTTAAGTGGATAAGTTACTGCGACAAATCTGTCAATTCCTATTGCTGTATTTGTTGAGACACTTGCAGTCACTGCAAAAATTTGCATAAACATAACAATAGGGCACATCGGCGCTGAAAAAATCCAGTAGCCTAACATAACAGGTGTAAAAGTAAATGGCATGCAAAATATTGCCATTATTAAGTCAGCTACTGCCAGATTTATTAAAAATAACCTCAAATCAGATTTGCTTCTTTTTCCGATGGAAAACACTGTAATTACTGTAACGTTACCAACGATGGCAAACATGGCCGCAAATGTGTACATACAAATCAGTAATCCTTTTGCGCCCCATGGAAGTTCGTCTTCACTTGTTTGATTTGACACAAAAAGTGACGTTACATTATCTATTACTGAGACATTTGTCGTTAGTATCACATTAGCAGGAGTAGTACTTGTTACATTTTCTTCTAAAAATGTGAACGTTACGTTTTCCGCTGTAGCTGGTTCAAGGTTTGGAGCACTGGAAAATGGACGGAAAAATCCAGCTGATACATTAAAATATTTCCAAAAACTCTCCATATCTATTGTATCCTACACTTGTAATAGTTTGTAGTAGATACTGGGTCTGGTTTTATTCATGAACCTTATACATTCTCAATACTTCTTCATTTTGTTACGAACACTTACTCGTTAGCTTATTGCACGCCAGTCTGTCACTGCAATTAAAAAGAAAATAACAGTAAATGTAAAGCCTTGATGTTCACTTATCAGCTTACGTAACGCAGCTATTGTTTCGTAAAGCACAATTAAATTAATTGAAAACTTGAATTATTCATATGTTAATCGTTGAGAAGTTACCTGCACTTACAATATTCATGTACACATCATGTACAAGTAAAATGCATGTATTATAATTGGGTAATCCTCAGTTGATGAACGTTGAGTACTCTGATAAGGACTTTTGTTTGTTGCCTATATCCTATGTGGCCTTTGCTTCATAGAAAATCAATAAAACATTTTTAAAAAAACATTATCGAGATTATTTTCAGAAACACATAATTTTCCCCTTCAATAATCAATATATAGTTCTTGCAATAATCATTGACTTCTCACATAAATACTCCAATGTTTGCACCGGCGTAGCTGCGCACACGAGTTTTGTTTAATTTCAACTTTGTGAATGATCGTTTGTGATAAAAGTTCATGGACTTTGTTAGATACAGACCTGAACTTTGTAAACTTAATTTAACAAGTTGCCTTAACATAAGTTAAACTAGTTACTGTTATTTTGCATGTATCTACTGTCATTTTGAAAAGGCAATATATTCAAGAAAACTATCCTGACCACGCAAATATCCCCAGGCCGAAAATATATTACGACGCAACCTAAATAGGACGTCATACGTACATACAGCCGATAAAGGAAGCTTGGCCTGACATGGAGCGAGACCGAGTAGTTGGCAAGGACCGTGATAGGTGGCGTATTTCTGTTATAGCATTACATGCATGTCTCATAAGGGATGAAGAAGACTTAGTAAATAAGTACCTACATACATGTATGTAAAGGGCGATTTTTTGGGAGGTGCAACGTGCGTACGTACGTCCTTGAATCAATTTTAAATAATGTAAATTATAGATTGTAAAATAATTTTAAATTCCTCTCCGTACTGCTTTCCTTTTTTTGCAGATTTTCTACTTAAAATATGATCCAATTTGCTTCTGGTACAATCATTAGAAGTTTTGCATACATGCATGTCTAATTAATAAATGTGTAATTATATAAAATCCATTTAGAACTGCACACAGAATGTAGTCTCACTGTTGTTGTGTATGTTAGTTGCGTACACGTGTACCTAGCATTAGTTACCTAGTTACCACGTTACCACGTTACCTAGCACTAAGTGGATACAACGTTCAAATTATGATATTCAAATTACGGAATCATGGGATCAAGTAGCAACAAGATCCTAATTACCGAAAAGTCAAATTCTATCATAATTGCACAATATGCGCCATTGGAACCCTACCTTAGCTTTGAGAAAAGGATATGAAAAGGTTGTTTTGAATTGGATACATATTCTAGATCTAATTACAAATTACATATTGTAACACAATTGTACTGCTATTATTTATTCATCAGCATCAACTGCACGCGCTTTATTCTTGAAATTGTGCAATCATCGGAATGCAGTCATCATATAAAGAGTTTCTAGGTATAACTAACTGTTCAAACATACAATTGTAGCATATGCATACTAAACAATTAAAGTTCGATCATGCAATTCTGTATTGTGAAGTCGACCGAGTTATTATTTATTAAACATTAGGTGAGCTATGACAAACCAGTCCACACTCGTAGACCGTTGTTAAAGGAAGTATATGCCAAGATCCACTACTACTATGAACAAGGAGAATAATACTGACAGATTCAACAAAATTACTAATAATTTCCAGCATAACATTTTTCTGGTAGAAAACTATGTCTACAAGGAAATATAAAAATAGAGAAATATTCTACAGTAGTTTGCAGTGTATTTCTCGTTGCCCAATGGAAAGAGACAAAAACAAATCTGTACTAGGACGGCAAATGAACTAACTCATATTTACGCTTTATATTCAAAATAGGGACTCGTGTTTTAAACTTGTAATCTATATTTGGGGGTACTGTCCCGTGCACTGTAATCGTAAATTTCCATTAATTTAATTAGGTAGAATAGAAGATAGTACTAAATCTTATCTTTCTTATAATAGGATAGACATACCTAAAGATATTTTTAAAGAATCTGATAAAATTCTTGAAAATCTTATAGATATTCTATCAGGGACGTCACAGTTGCTTGCTTTTATTATGTATAATTTCAACAAAATTGAGCACAGGTTATCATTTCTAGGCCGCAATCCTTGGAAGCATTCCGGTAATGTCCCCAGAGTAAATAGATAATTAGCAATCACTTTAAAATAACGAAATTAGGGAATGCAATTTTCTGTCTACCGTAAGCCTGATTGCAAAACTAAGTACCAACAAATGAATGACGCTTGCAAGCTATCTTTCTCCAGATTTTTTTTCTGGTAATTATCATTTAATCTACAGCACTGACAAATGATATTACCGCAAAGCCATGGATAACACCCCCCCCCCCTTCTCCCAGCCTCGCGCAAACATTTCCTTTAAATGTTTATCTCTTTTTTTTATCAAACTAATGGCTGATTACAGTCAGATAAGACATCTGTAATCCCGGGTGGGTACTCAGAGATTTTGAATATAAGTAGATGCAGCAGCATTAATCTAATATCTGGCCAATCAATGCAAAGTTTTGGAAATACGGAGAGAAGATTTTTTTTTTACGTAACAGTTAATACTTTTTTTATTTTTGAATGATACAAGGAGGAATTCCAAATTCTTACATCAGGCAGCTAGCGAAAAGCAAGTAATTCTTCAGAAAAAAAATAATAGTAACAATCCAGAAATAGAAAGCAACACTCGCACTGAACAATAATACCAGTGCTCCCGGGTACTATACTATAGGCAGCAATTCACTATATGTGACACGGCGAAAAATATGGTGGATTACAACCTAATTACTTGCTTTCTAGTAGTAACACAAACAACAGGTATTACATAAATTGCTAGCACGAACAAGATTAATTGAGACTAATTACCAAAATTTGTCTATCCAGCAGTTAATGATCCGTCAACTATGACGACATTACAAACTGGCCTTTTCGTTTTTTAATTGTTCCGTAGATTAATGGAATATACATAGGTACCCAGTTCCGGTATATCTATTAAATTGCAAAAAGTGTGAATAACACTAATTGCTCAGTAATTGCATCCTTGAATAAGAGTACGTAGTAACAAAAAACAACATTGCAAAATGTCAGGGTATATATTGCTTTTTGTTGAACCTAGTGTTGACAGCTCGTATACCAGAATGTGTATGTATGTTTGCATACTTAGATCTAGTTTACAGGATGCAATTTCGGCAACATCATATCCTTGGTCATTGACAGTATATCTAAAATGTTTCTTTCCATGGAAATAGATCAGACCCGGATATCAGAGTAGAATGTGCTACTTCAGTCCGCCGTTTCAGCCGTTTAATTTAGGCAACTTCTTACATCTCTGTAGTCACCTAGTACCATCCCTGATGCCCCCGTCTGATGCACGATAGGGCTGCATCAGTAATCTAAACATATACAGATTTACAATTACAGCTCGTAATAAGAGTCTTCACCGGAACCAGATGCATCTTTATCCGGCCCATTACATATTACCTAGCTATTACTGAACTATTTAAGTTCAGGTGTGTGAGACCACGATTCAAGAAAGCTATACATTTACACTTATGGTATTAATAGTTACAAGTGTAATCGTGATATATGTACAGCCGCAAAATTTAAAAAAAAAATCGCCCATATTATTTATGCATGACGTTTCGTGTTGTTTAGTAACTTTGATGAGGGCAAACAATTCATTTTTGCATTGACGTCTAAACATTGACGTATCTAATTCAAATATATAGAGAGATAAGTCATTCACCCTACTCAGGAAAATTTCGAACTACAATAATGATGTTTCACGTCTACAAACCTATATATCCACTTTTCTCAATATACATGTCTTCTCTTGTTGAAGTTACCTATAATACTACCCACTCCTGCCGATCACAGTTCAGTTTTCTTCCTTTTTGTAGTTTGTAAACTAGAATGTATTGAGTTCCTTGATCTTTTATTGTAAAACATCTTTATAATGTGTTTCCTTTAAACAAGCACACCCTAGTAATTTACTCATAGAAATTAAAACCAAGTCGAAAAAACTTCTGAATTTATATTTTCTTACCTGTACGGTAACAATAATGCACCTGTGTGCATGGACTAAATAAGGCATAAGCCATGAGAGTATTAAGATGTAACGTTTAGCCCCGGATGAATAACCAATACGTTATAATTTTAATACATCCGTCTGTTTTTCTGTTTTCCAAATGTCTGTCAGTATAAAGTGTGTTATCAGAGATGGACAGAGTAATTGTGATTTGATAACGGTTTCAAAGATCATCATCAACTACAATAAATTGAATACATATTCTAACATGTGATACTGATGTGATAACTTGTGAAAATAATAAAAGGTCAAACTATGCTCAATCATCAGAACAGGGGAATAATGGACTCCAAAAGGTAATATATGATTATTTATCCAAGCGATAGGTTAAATTCTATACTTGTATATATTGCAAATGAAGCACATATTTATAAATTGAAGGGTAATTAAAATACACGCATGATCTGAAAGAAATGAAAGCTTTTTATTGTTCTTTTCAGCTAATTCGTTACTTCTGTACAAAATGTCAGATGATGAAGCAATCTGCTATGTTGTGTCTTTATTTCGACACGAAAATAATCAGAAAAAAAAACAATTTGCTACCTCGGTCATCACAACTGTGTAGCAACGTCTATAGAGTCACGCTTCTACTATAAGCTTATATAGAACATCCGTTTTTGTTATAGTACACGAACATCTTGCGTAAAAGCATGAAACAAATTCTAGAAACAAACTGAACATTTTGTTGATTAATATATTGCACAAAATAGCTGCATCTATATAATAGTACTTACTTACCGGACCCATTATGGGGTCGCGCACAATCAATTTCCAAAAGCTTGAGAGTATTCAGCTATTTTGAATAACGTTGATATAAAGGTATACTAAAGAAATTTGGTTTTAAGAATAAATGCGTTCCGTAAACAGTGGCGAATGTCAAATCCCCTTTTGAAATTTGAAAAGAGCTTAATTTATGAAGGGCACACGAAGGATCGTTATTTCAATAATATGAGAAGTTATCATTATTGCTCTCCTTCACAGTGTCCACATGTTGCATTATATAATCTAAATATTTCTGCCTCATAATCCTGCCTGAACTATAATAACAAACAGATACCAACGCAATGGTTAAACACTCACGTATTTATTAGTCACTGACCAGTATGACACGATCACAGAAAAAAAAATTGAATTCATGACATTCGTGTTTTTAATATTTACCAATATTTCCAATAACATAAGTGGCTCGATCTATTATTTTTATTGAAATCATCGGAGCAAACTTTAAGAATAAAACTTTAATTAGAACCCCTGGTAATTCTGTTTTTTTATAAATACAGGTAATTCAATAATTAAAATCCAAATTTAATAAGGAAAATATTTTAAATGACAGTTTTGCATATTTTTGAAGACAGTACCTGAATATGTTTATGACTATATGTACTTATGAAAGGCTTTTTTTGGTGATAGTTCACAATAAGTGACAAAATAAAAACTGTGGAAAGAAGGCTCGAAAATACAGCTTCTTGGAACTACCTGACGTCAGTCACGCGAAATTATCATCACGCCGTGACTATTTTTTATTCAGTTCAATCCACCGTTTGCTAATATATCAAAAATTAATATTCAACCTATTTATATATCGTTTAATAAATTTTGTCCACTAGTGACTTAATTTGAAAAACTGCGAGAATGAGAGTGACCATTAGTAACATTATGATTATGTTGATAATTCCTAAACAGATTGAGACATACCTGCAGAGCTTTTCTTATGCATATGCAATTATAAATTCCCAACAGATTATAATACCATTACACATGATTGTAGCGGGAATTATAGTTAATCAGATTGTGCTTATATTAAGTTATTTGATAGTTAATGTTTTTACGAATTTATAAATATCATTTTGTCTTTACGTTTCTATATAAAAGTTAGACACTAAACATCGTACATGTATGCAGTCGTATTACACTGACTTTATTTTGATTGGAACAACCCCATATAGCACGCTATTATTCATTGTGAAATGCCTTATATATATAAAAGTTCGACATGTTATTTATATTTTCGTTGCAATCATCTACGCAAGCACAAGCGTTCTGACAATTCTATTTTGTTATAATAATACCTCAAATACATTTTTATATATACTAGTCGTTTATAAGTAGGATGCAATTAATTATGGCAGAACAATTTCATTAAGAATGTCCAGATTTCTTCCAAAAAAAACTGAAGTGCGTCATTATATGTCATTTTACACAGGGTAAATTTCAAGATATTTCGCGACAAAACAGAGCCAAAATTGTGAAAAAACACAATCGAAACTGTTAAAACTTGAAATGCAGTAAAACTCGTTCGTTCTTGAAATAACCAAATGACATTTTATTCGTTTGGATTTCAGACGAAGGATAAATGTGCACTGACCGTTAACTAAACGATCTTCGTACATTTACACGCCAAACATACAACTTCTGCTAGTTACATGTAAATACTAGGCTAAACTATTTCTAAAATAATGCTTATAATAATAATATTATTATTATTATTATTATTATGATGATTACAATATCAGTATAAATGTTCATTTGATGTCATATTGATTCAAAGAAAACTATTTCAGATATAAACTAGTAAAAACTGAATATACGTTTTAATCGCAAGAAACCTTTCAGCCTTATCACAGAACCTTGTACATTACCTCGAATACAGGGTAGTCGAAACTGAATATTTTTGCTTTTAAGCGCAATATCTTGCGTTAAGAGTGAAAGATCCAAGTGTTTAAAAAATAATATTCAGTTTTGAGCAATATATGTTTGAAATAATGCTTTATTATACGTATTTATATGCTTAATTACATGCTTGATAAGTATATATTATAGTAAATGCTAAAGCTATTGTACTGAATAACCTCCATATATATTCAACATCATGAGTTGAACTGTTTGTCACAAAAAAATACAATAGAGCATACTGTAAAATACATCAGGCAAATAATATCTTACAGTACAGGCGGATCTGGGTAACACACGATTTTTTTCCCGTATACTTGCAATTCTTATGTGAACGAAATCAGTCCTCTACAGTACTATTCTTTTCCGTATTGTATGATGTTATTATGACCTGTAAATTTTATTACCGAGACCTTAAAATAGTTTATAAAGTCGCCCCAGACATAATTAATAAAGCACCTTAGTATCATGACGTCCAAGCACTACCCCTGGTTCTTAATTAAATTGATTGAACGATTAATTAGATATATAATTAGATAAAATAATATATTAGCTTTGATATTAATCCATGGATTTTATGATATGCATATGACGAGTTTTTAAGTCGCCTCAGACATTATGTATGTTGATCTTCAGACCAAATCCGTGGATCTTAATTGATCCTGAATAAACTATTAACTAAGACAAAATAATACATTAGGACGAAACGGCACTATAAACATGCGCAGCTATTAAAAAACCTGAATTCCTATATCTTATGAACAAAAATGATGCTTGTTGATCAACTAAAAAACGTCTGCTGGTGTATATTAATAAGACATATAACTTCCCAAAAAAACTAAAATACTAATAAAATGTCGTTATGTTATATCATGCATACTGTTACTACATCAATAGCTCCATAATTTATGTTGGGCAAAGTTTCCGACGCAATGGTATATACTACTATGCATCAATGTGCCTTATACGAAGTCACTGAAGCGATGAAATATTTATTTATATCTTATATATCTGACATATAAATAGGACAAAACTCAGCAGAAAAACTTTATAATATATGTAACACAAGGGCTTATTATTAAAAATGTAAGATTATCTGTTCGCCAATAAATAGTATTATTATATTATTATATTATTAAAAAGAGAAATACTTTATAAAGTTATCGTTACACTACTAACGTAAAGAATATATAAATGACGATGAATCCTGTACTGTTAGACTTGGTTTCCAAGGATCAAGTTTTTATAAGCACTAAAAAGTTGCAGATTAACAGTTAAAATGGTTTTTTAAATAGTCAGTATATGGCCATCACATAGAATTTATAACAAAAATCGTAATGTTTGACAGGACATTCAACGCAGTGACATACATACCTTTCGTCCCATTCCAACCACGCTTCAGAGACATTAATACTCGATCTCTCGATAATTGGCTTATAATGATAAATTTGTCTGATGTGCTTTGTCAACATACATAAAACTGTACTCGTGCTATACTGGTCAGCATCTCGATTACCTTTTATATTTAGAAGTAACTATTAAATTCACTATGTATGATTAATTCTACAAATATACTGTGTGATGTTAGCTATGTACAATGATTTATTATTGACCATACCTGTTAGTACACCATTTGACATTCTTGGCACTTTACTTATGTCTAGTATCATCGGTCAAATGCTTCAAACGTTGCCCTGAGAGAATCCCTTAAAGGGAAACTTTTATAAAGAGTTATATGCTATTACGACATTAACTATAGCAGGCATTACCTTGAGTCGCATACATGATCCGCCGCGTCGTTTTTTTAGACGGTGGCGAAAAATGAAATTCTTTTAATAATTTCCGAACTGTAAACAGTTTTCACTAGAATTCACTACTGTAATGCTTCGGTAATCGTTAACATATAGGAACAAAAGCCAGAAAATGTTTCACCTGCTTCAGTCAAAACTTTAAATCGCTTTGAATACCAATACGATTAGTGTATAAGAACATGCATAATAAGGTTATTGTGTCTTTTGAATATTGTGTTTTTGGATTTGTAAATATATAGTTATACACAAACACCATGTAGAAAGTAAGAACAAATATAGCTGTTAATTCAGGTAGCAGAGATAACATTGTTGCTTCCCCTGCGGATTAGTGCATGGTGCACGCTGTTTCGTAACATTAGCCTTATTGATTTTTATTTAATTACAGCGAAATGCGATTTGATGACTTGTATTCTGCGTTTGAATATATACTACTATTGCCCGACTATTGGTTTCTCCGACTGCGTACTGTTCACGCCTTCACAGTGTAAACACATAATGATAAAATGCATTGCTTCAACTATAAGACAATTTATCAATAGGTGGCGCTGTTACTAATTGAGAGAGACAAAAGTTCCCAGTTGACCGTGCGCGTCGTATGTAAATAGCTTTCAGCAAGGTTACCCTACTGGCTATAGCACTTGAGATTACCGACAAAGGCTAAGGCTAAGATCCAGACACATGCCAATCACAAGAAATGCGCTACATTATTAATTTGGTAAAACGTAAAACGACACTGACACGTACAAAAATTGAGATAATCTCACTCCAAAAATCCTAAGGTGGTTAAACCAGATCAACATAAGCCTAAGAGCACTACAATAATAAAAGGGTATCTCTTGTCTTGTAATATGAAATGTATCCTTTGTTTTACACTGTAAAAGGTTCCTTGGTCCTGTGATGCTGATTACAAATGTCGCCACTAGGTGGACTCAAGGGAAGAACATCACTGCTCAAACATCTGAAAATCTGTTTTGTAAACAGTAAGGTATTATCCTATTTTCTATCAAAATTTAATAATGTATCGAAAAATCACCGGATCCATTAAATTAATATTAATCTAATATTTTGATAACGAAAATACGTTAAACAATAAATAATATAGTTGTCCCTAACTCTGCTGCAAGAAGTAGTGTAAAACTGTCCGGAAGCCAGATATAATAAGACAAGATAAAAAAGCGATCATACGATAATGGTACAAATTGAGGGAACAAAATCCGTGAAACGGAAACACTTTGTATATAATAAAAACGCAAGCAAATCTTCTATGGCCCCAGGGCCGTCAGACACTTTTTCAAAAGGGGGTGCGCTTGTAGCAAATTGTGTCTCCGACCAGGACTGCCGCAGGCAGCTCGCACGTGGCGAAGCTGC
>JAOXYB010015265.1:0-19638 GCA_028565635.1 Phoronis ovalis | reverse complement strand
CTTATCGTTATAACGGTTCTGTATTCAGTATTGTAGTGTCATTGTAACTTATCGTTATAACGGTTCTGTATTCAGTATTGTAGTGTCATTGTAACTTATCGTTATAACGGTTCTGTATTCAGTAGTGTAGTGTCGTTGTAACTTATCGTTATAACGGTTCTGTATTCAGTAGTGTAGTGTAGTGTCGTTGTAACTTATCGTTATAACGGTTCTGTATTCAGTATTGTAGTGTCATTGTAACTTATCGTTATAACGGTTCTGTATTCAGTATTGTAGTGCCATTGTAACTTATCGTTATAACGGTTCTGTATTCAGTATTGTAGTGTCATTGTAACTTATCGTTATAACGGTTCTAGTAAAATGTTTGATGTACATTATATATTTTCCTAACTTGCCGCGAGGCATTTTCCTTTGGCGACCATTTTTTTGTTGTTTTTTTTTGGTTGTTAATTGTTCTTATTAAGTGCGAGCAGCAAGCATTGCCAATTTTTAAATGCCTACCCCCTCATATTTAAAGGAATAACAAAAAAAAACTTAAAACATCAGTATTTTGTCTTCAGTCTACGGTATATAAAGGGTTTTCCTGAGTTATATTAAAAGAAACATTATCTGTGAATTTGCTGTTCGCTATGAAAAATAGTCTTGGAACTTCAAGATAGTACAAATCAATACTGTCATGTAAACAAACCTGCTTGTATTTTTTCTGATCCCCTTTTTGGTTCAGTTTCTTTTATTTTGGTATGTGATGTGGCTGGTTCTGACACCTTAGTGGCAACAGTGGGCGCTCCAGCATTATTCTGGTTGGTTTCAATTTCAAATATGGCTTCCATAAGGGACTGAACACTGGGAAAATCGTCACCTGCAAAAAGTTAATACAGTATTTTGCTCAATGCTTCTTTAGAGGGCTACAACTCAATATAAAGTGATGACGGGGATGCTCGGAGCTCAAGGGGTCTATATATTTCGGCACTGCGTTCCGGTCAAGGGGTGCTTTTTTGCTATTTAGTTTACCTTGTCCGGTTCAAGTGTCTGTCATCTAGTGCTATCTAACTCAAGATCTATCTCTCCGCTTTAAAGGGTACGTTTTTTCATAAATTTCAAAGAAACCGGCAAAGAAAGTGCCCGGAAAACTGCCATTTCATTTTTTTTGTGCCTAGCATACCCGTATATAATCTTTTGTAGTGACCCCCCGGGAATAATTCATACGGTAGTACTGTCAGATTTCACAGGTTATAACGTCCAAAGAAGCAACTTTAATGTTAGATAGATACTGTTTCCTGCTAAGTCTGATAGCAAGGTACTCTGTACCCTGTTAAATATTCACTACGGTATATCTGGAGCAACAAGAGTCTACTATATCCAATCACCTGTCCTCAATCTCGACGATATTAAACCAGTTATGCTATTTGTAAACTACTGAATAATGATACCTAAACAAAAACTGGATTCAAAGTATGATTTTATAGCTCGTACTTGATCATGATTGACAAGAGTTATATATAGTATCAGTCTTGTTTTTTAAGCTGTACCTTTTGTTTTAAGTTGAATTTCCAGCGCCGTCTTGACAATGTTCCGTGAATATCCCATTCTAAGCACTGTCTTGACTTTATCCGTGTCCATTCTTGCTTTAATGTCACGTGGTTCAACCACGTGTTCAACGCCGGTACAGTTGGTTATGGAAGCTTTGGTTTCTGTAAATTAAAACAAGATAATCTTTATTATCCAGCGCCACTGTCATTTGGTGTGCCATCAATTTACTCATTTGTTGTAATACTGATTTATTGAAAAGTACCTCAAACAAAACTTTGGTAAAAAGGCATGATAGATGTCCCTCCAATCTTCAGTATGCTTCGATTTTATCATATGTGGATCAAGTGAACTACGAAATTGCTTTTTGTTACATGTAACATTGGATGCATCAGTTCCTAAACTACACATGTAAAATCGAATCTTAGTAATTTACAATTGTAACATCTTGATTCTAATTTCCCAGGTTTACAATATGGAAGTTGGCAATACTGAAATGATAGATACTCTGACAGAAGTTCAATGTACACGTTGAGGTATGTGATGCACCCTTTTCAATACATATACAGTAATAGAGTCAGTGTACTGATTAACATCAATGATATATAATAAATATTAATTCTGACTATAAGTGTCATATATTTATATAAAGAATTTAAATAAAGAACAATTGCCATGAAATTGAAAATGTAACACTAATAACCCCGCCCCTGTTATTCGTATGTTGGTATAAAGTCTCCAGATTGAAATCTACATACAGCAAACGTGACTACCAAAAACATTCCTATTGTAATAATTGACTAGTATACCTGTGCCTGGCATGGCAGAAGCTGTTTGTTCCCCAGTTTCTACATGTGTGTTCTCCTGCAAACAAATGCATCAATGAGATACGCAATATAAACATCAGCACGTGAAAAACTGCACGTGGTGTATGTAGATGTATTAAGTAATCAGTAATTGTTATTTAGTAATAAGAGTGTGTACGATTAAAACAGTCCACATGTAATTAACAAGTGTACAATTAAAACAGTCCACATGTAATTAACAAGTGTACAATTAAAACAGTCCACATGTAATTAACAAGCGTACAATTAAAACAGTCCACATGTAATTAACAAGTGTACAATTGTATTGCCATGGCGTGTCATAGCTGGTTATTATGTATTAGCCGTTAGTTGTGCGTTTTCTTGAAAGGTGCCATTGGTAGTCTCCAGCCGCATTTAAGCGCACAGTATCGTTTTTCTAATTTTTTAGTTTGTAGAGAAATTGGTAAAGACCATGTCCCGAAAGTTTAACAGTTACCAGTATAATATTTGATTCGTGAATTTCAGAGAATTTGCTATATTTCCCAAAATGCATATATACCGGAAAACTGATAATAGTACACACATCACGAAGTTAATCAGCTCCATGTGTCTCCTTTCCTTGTGCCGGGAGATGCATTGGACATACACAGATACGATAACCCTAATTTCAAAGAGTGCACGATGTTGTGAGAAACTAGTCCCAACACAAGTGAATAGGAAATATTAAACTTAAATGCCAGATACTTGATATGACGTAGTATTCCAACATACGGGATAGAAGCGGGCGTAATGTTCAGAAATGCTCCGAATAAACGTTTCTCCCTTTTCACGTAGTACATATCCACAACGAGGAAACCATCGAGCGTGTTCGGTCCATGGATCATCATTCCGCTCCCAGTTGCGCAGTCCTCCGTCACAAAAGAAACACTTCACATTGTCAGAAAAGCCTGAAAATGGGAAATTAGCTGCAGTTGGGTTATGGTCAATTTTGAATGTTCATGCAGAATTAACATAAATTATTTGTGATAAATTATTGTCTTGCATGCAATGTTTGAAAGTGACACCCCAAGCATTGTTGATGTGATGTTAATGCTTAGTCAGTGTCAGATAAATGATAATAAGGTAAAGTGACGTATGTTCACGCTGTTCCAATATTGGCAGGAGATATTTTTTAAAATATTGGAAATTAAGGAATTTGAATTTTTACCACAGCCATACTAATATAATTTTTCATCCTCAACTGATATATTTTTGCCAAATATTGACTGAATGACTAACATTAGCAAGACAATAGCAAACGGTGTTCAGCAATTATAATAAATTCATTTATTAAGTGAAAGTTGGCATCAGTTGGGCATACCAATAACTGTCACCACAAACAAGGAGGGCGGGTGTGTATTGACCATTATTAGAATACGTAGATGCTCTAAAGATATTTGAAAGATCTCTGGCAATGAAATATTACAGAAAATATATTCTCTCGGTCAGTATTTTATATCTCGATATTCTGTATAATTTGTTATACTACGCGATTAGAAATACTGACCAGCATAATAGAATCCGGCATCTGCCAGCTGTTCTTGTCGCTGTCTAATTGTTGACGGCGATGTTTCATAAGTAGTCAGTCGATGTTGCAACATAGCATAGCATGGATTCTTAGGACAATCATTGTTAATGCCCAACCTAGCAACAGTTTGAGAGTCACCTGAAAAAGCATAAAGAATATTTAGTACACGAGGAGGAGTTTCACTAACTTGTTCGCTGGTTTGAGACGTACATTTGAGGAAACAAGTCACATCAGCTCAGAACAGAATGTCGATGTACATTTGGGAAACAAGTAACATAAGCTCTGTACAGTATACGAAACATAATGTTGACAAGTGTCTATGGAAGAAGCTACATGAAAATTGCCATGGAATACTAATACAATAGGTAAGCGGAAAATCCTGCATACTGTAATAAAAAGATGCCCTACGAACTGACAGTGTTCTTAACAGTGATGACCTTGCTACATATTATCATTCACTGGCATAGCCGATGATTACCAGAACAATCCGTGGGAAGTTCTGAACTTAAAGAGATATTCCCAACATCTTCATCTCGTACAAATCCACATTCAGGGAAATAATGACGATGTTCTACGTCAACTCTGTCGCCGTGTTCCCAGTGACGTAGAATACCACGACAGAACGCACACTGGACTCGGTCATCAACGCCAGTGTAGTAGAAACCATTGCGTGAAAGTTCATCAGGAAACACTGGAGCTGATCTTGGCCAACCTGTATGTTGATAAATCACGGAATTTTGATTTAATTTAGTATATAAAAGTACTAATTATAAATACATGTATACCATTTATCGCCTCCTTAATTAATATACAAGTACATTTTCCAAAAAATGGCAGCTTTGAACTTCCAAGCAGATAAAGATACTCTTGTGCATTTTATGAATTACCTGCAAAAACTATATATTTATTATATAAAGATGTATGCATAACAATGATTATATTATATTATTTAGCGTTCACTTTAATGCCGAAACTGGTATTTTTGCCACTGTTGCAAAGCCTCCTTTACCTGTGTAGGTCTGCAGTCTGTTATTTTCTATTTTCATTCGCATTTCATCTACTCTCATTGGGTCATCTTCATCTCTCATGCCTGGTCTCCCTTCATAATAAAAATTATATGAATTGCTACCTAATAAGTTATCTGAAGGAGGAATATCAAAGTCACTTCTGTCATCTGTTCTGTTCGAACTTCCTCCAAGAGGGATATTAGATGTATCCCGCCCATTCATGAATTTACATTTAGGAAATGTTTGTCTATGTCGAACATTTGGTTCATCGCCGTGACGCCATGTTTTTAGTCTGCCACCGCACGAAAAACAAAGGACCTCGTCACCGTGTCCAGTATACGAGAATCCTGATTTGACAAGTTTTATAACTGACACAGGTACCCATTGTGGATATGTCTGAAAAGATTCCAATCGAATAGCTTCACAGCAAAATTCTTCTCCCGGTCTTAATGGCGGACCAATAGCCATGCGCACTAAATAGTCTGTGAGAACTGGGTAGACATAGATTTCGTAACTTTGTCGGAAATCAGTTCGTCTCTCAAACTTGTAGAAAAAAACAGGAAGAATAAATCCTTTCATAGTTCGTTTTACAAGCACGGTATTTGGTAAAACTTGTACTTTGATGCAAAAGCCTAAGTATTGCATGTCTAGGCAAAGTTGGATATATTCGGTATTGTGGTGTTTGCACAAAGCATTGGGTTTTTCGTACTTTGAATGATGCGTATTGGCTATATCAGCTGATGAGTGTTCCTTACAAGTGACTCTAATTAATGCTTCATAATTATTGTCAGACGCATGTAAACGGCAAGATACTTCATTTTTAAAAGCCAATTGAATTATATGATTTTTAAGGTCCGCGATGCCTTCCAATGTCTTGCAACTAGTAACATAAATGCAATCAGTGATTGTTAGACTCAACATTTTCTCCTCCTCCAAAGAAAGGATTTGTTCATGTAAATGATGTCCATCAGTGTTTCCCAACTCTGTTATCTCAGCAAATATGTTCTCTAATCTTTTACCAATTTCTTTTAGTCGTAGCTGTTCCAAAGTGGTGCAATTTTGTTTAACACCGCTAGTTTTACCACCACCATATTCTCCAGTCAGGTGCATTGTTTGTCGGGATGGTTTAACTGGTACAGCAGATTCCTTGAGATCTTTCAAGTATTGTAATATAGCTGGTGTTCCTTGTTTACATAGCTCAATAGGTGGTTGCACTAGTGAAAGTGCGAGTCCAGTTCCCCATGATCCTGCTACAATCTTGACTTCTTTAAGCTGTGGCAGGTCACTCAGTTCTACAGGTAGATGGGTGATTGGGTTTCCCCATATCTCAAGCTTCTGCAAACTCTGCAGAGACTGGATGGATGATGGTATTAGCTTAATGGTGTTATTACTCAAAACTAATGTCTGTAGGCTTTTTAGTGCAATGATACAAATTGGTAATGATGCCAATTTGTTAGCACTCAAATTTAATGTTTGAAGATTATGTAGTGTACTGATACCTTCTGGTAAAGATATCAACTGGTTTTCATTCAAATCTAATGTTTGGAGGTTATTTAGTGCACCGACAACTTCTGGTAATGATGTCAATTGGTTCTTACTTAAATCCAAAGTCTTAAGGTAGTTTAGTGCACTGATACCTACTGGTAAAGATTTCAACTGGTTTTCACTCAAATTTAATGTTTGGAGGTTATTTAGTGCACTGATAACTTCTGGTAATGAAGTCAATTGGTTCTTACTCAAATCCAAAGTCTTAAGGTAGTTTAATGCACTGATACCCTCTGGTAAAGATTCCAACTGGTTTTCACTCAAATCTAATGTCTGGAGATTATCTAGTGCTCTGATATCTTCTGATAACAAAGTCAAATGGTTACCTTTTAAACCTAATGTCTGGAGGTTATTTAGTTCACTGGTAACTTCTGGTAATAAAGTAAACTTGTTATAACTCAATTCTAATAGCTTAAGGTTATGTAGAGCACCGATACCTGCAGGAAGTGATGATAAGTTGGCTCTAATCATTGACAACGTCTCTAGGCTAGTAAGAGAACAAATCTTATCAACGCACTGTGACAGGTCATATCCATGTATGCGTAGCTTCTGTGGACTGACCATTTGCTGAATGGTCTGCATCCAGGAATTTTGGAGAGGTCTGGAATAGTCACTTCCAATCTCCAAGCTGACTATTTTGTGTAACTGTGGTATGCTTTCCAATGGCACTTCGTTATGATTATATATCAACAGCTGTTCCAGTTCCTCCAGATCCTCCAAAACTGCTGGTAACTGTTTCCAGTCTACCAAGTTGATAGTGTTCCAACCAGTTCTCTCCTCGACATACACATAGTCCCTCAAGGTAGCAGAGGCAATGTCTGGAGAGTTTATTTCTTCCTCACCATACTTGGACCAACCTTAAAAATAACAACTACTGTAGAAGGCATAAGATGAAAATCGGAGTAAGCAAGAAACATGATTATATTGATTTGTGACAGAATTTTCTGCAAAGAGTAATGGAAGACTAGACTTGCTACAAGTCCTTCAGGAGTTTTTTTTTTAATATTAAATTTTAAACATTATTTTGATTACTGCGATGTATTTTTGTTGCAAATAAAACACTTATCCGCAAAAAATTGTCCTTACTTACTATCCAACATATGTTACTATCAAATACGCCGCCCAGAAGGACTTGTAAACTTTGCAAGCCTTCCACTGATATCAATAATTCATGAGGTGATGATGTCAAGTGACCACATGACAAAAACAATAAGTCTCAAACCCGGTCATAAGGTACCCCAGCTATTTTCATCTCCCTTGATTGCCAATGCTTCTAAATTCAGAAATCTTTTTGTACATATCAGTATCAGAATAAACTTAGCTTTATAAGTATAGAACTATTTGGTAGTTGTCCCAAAGTGGAATTTGAAATTAATCTTATGTTTATTGGGATGTTTATATAAGATTTTATGACCTGAATTTTCTTTGGTATCAGGTGCAAAGTTTACAAGTCCTTGGGGAAGGTGGAATTAATAGTGCCATATATTGGATAGAGACATGTAGTATTTTTCTTTTTTTTATTTATCAAGAATCAAATCTTTTAAACTAAAACAAAACAAATTCTTAAAAACCCTCAAGGACTTGTAGCAAGTCTACTAGAAGACTAGAAGACACAGGTAAAAATGCATGCAACAGTAGCACCCTGACAACTACCTATATGCCACCTTAATGACCACTAGCCTGGTCATCAGTCTTCGCCGGATAGTAAATATATAGGCAAGTGATGGATAATGGTAAAAATATAAGATGTTTCGTTTATGCATAAGGATAGAGTGAAATTTATTGTCCAGGGCAGGAATATAATTCTTAATAAGCATGAATTCTCTTTGTGTATGATTTTTCACCATCTGATGATTCATGAAATAAGGAAACATTTGTCAGATGCTTACATGTCCCTTGGTAGTAATTGTTGCAATAATTTGTAGCTTTGGTGTTTGTTGTTAGAGATTCCGTAAAGAAGGAAATTGAAACAAAATTAAAAATTATTAAAAAGAAGAAACATTAAATGAAGCGATTATACTGATTATACCCATTACAACTTTTTAATCAGTCTCGACCTGTTATGTATCAATAATGAACTCGAAGCTGCCTATTAATCTCAATATTACACCAACACGATAAAAATTTCTTCCAGATAAATTCATCCCTTTATATCAAAACAAAATGTCTATACTTAATGACCTCATTCATTCACTACTTTAGACAAAATGAAATTTGCTTATACACACAAAATTGACTATGCTGCAATCCACTAGCTTTTAGTTTATCAGAGGAGTACATCCAAGATAAAATCCTCCTAATTATTTATTTCAAATATACCCCATGATGGTAAGTTTCTTGGCAAAACAATTGTGTGACCAAAAGGCACCAAATAAACATAAAAGATACCCTACAGTAAAAAAGGAAACTGAAAAAAGAGCCAATGACAGCAACACATATTCACTGCGAATTCTCTCACATTTAATTACACCTTCGTAAAATCTTTTGCCAAAACAGATGTCTAAAATCATTCTTTAATAAATACTCTTGAATTGAAATAGGTAATTAGAATGAATTTATATTTTGTAAGTTGTCTATGCTACATGACATATAAGCTTGAAACTGGGACACAAAATTAGGAGTTGTAATTAATTAGTACCAATAAACCATATTATGTGTATTATAATCTGCAGTCTGAAAACTCCCTTTAAGACATTTTATCAACAAAATTGATTCCTAATGTGCATATAAGTACAGCAATTATTTCCTGTATATTTTTTGATAACTAATTTTTGGAAAGGAAACTATAGTTTTCTTAGTATTTTGCATTATAAATATAACACTGTGCCTGCATTTTCGTAATATAACATTTACAAAGACAGCCACAGTTTTGTGTAAGCTATACATGACTAATACTACATACCACGACATACAGGGTAGTCAGGTCCAGGGTTAACCTCCACGTCGCCAGCTAACAGTAGTATCATCTTCACCAGGCCATTACATCCAGTTTCATATTGGAGAAAACTATAAAAAGTAATTTTGTGCAAGGTACCCAGTTTCAGACTACAGGATAAAGAATAATTAAAAACTCTTAAACTAACAAATGCAATTATCAACAATAGTCAGTAAATTAAAATTCATCTGTCGTTTAAAACTTTACAGTAGGTTTCCAAGTTATGCTCTCCCGTATATACAAACTACTAGTTTGCAATGTGGTAAAATGACGTCAGAAGTATCTGGTATGACAGAACATTGAGGAGGGAAATGGGGGATAGTGACCACAGTTCAAAGGAAATAAAATTGCCTTTTCTGACATGAATCACATGGACCAAAATAAGATCAAATAAAATTCAATGAATCCCACCACACAAAAATAAAATACAACCATTTTACACCTGTTGGAAAATAATTTTGCCCCTTTTTCCTCTGAATACATGCCAGTACCTGAGTAGGCTGAATGGTCACTAATGTGACATTGTCCTCATGTATGTATAACATTTCGAGTTGCATGAATGACCCTACGGAGTTCAGGATTCTGTGATTCCTTAGCGATTCCCTATCAGACTAAGCCGATGACGTTAGAAAAATCTGAGTAACTGTCACAAACCAGCATTTAGATAGCACTTTACCAAAAGACAGCATAACTCGGAAACCTACTGTATATAAGACCACTTTATAATTCGTGTTTTCTATGTTTGGTTCAGTCACATGACTTGCCATTGTCTTAATTCAGTTTGCATACTGTAAGCAAATGTAACCGAAATAACTCAGTAGTCATTAATACAATGGTAATTGAATCTATATGAACTATAATAGTGACTCCAGCATGAGTTTCAGTCAAATATATCTCAACAGATATATTTCACTTACCTGTTTACTTTAGGTATTGAACAGTTGAAATATTCTACATCATCCACAGTTGCTTGTCTCGGCTGAATGAATGATGCATGTATTTCATTTGGAACTGGAAATTAAAAGTTTTTAAAACCTAACAATGTGTTTGCATGAAACACTTATCCCCTCATTGTACATTTAAAATGCATTAGCAGCTAAAATCAAACTTAAGCTGCACTTGCGCACATATTACGGGTCATCTCAATACAGGAGTGTTGGATTACAATCAAACAAATTTCCTTTCAGGTAGATGCTTATACACTACTTGCCCCCACCAGATATGAAAAAATAAATAAATAATTTCATCAAGGCCGTATGCTCAATCATCGGACTCCAAATATTCAAACACAGAAAATGTCCTTGCAATGTCCTTTGTCTCTCCGAGTATTAAAGTTATGGGCACAAATAGCTTATAATATTTCAAGGACACATATGGCCAGCAGTCAGCCACAATGGAAGTGATCTAGGCCAAAATTGAACTTAACCTGTAGCATCACACATATATTTACTCTTATGACTTGCAATGGTCTCTCTCTCTAGCTATCTATTCAAGAGGTATAGCCACAAGTAGCCTATCTCGAGGATACACCAGTAGCCACATCAGAGGTGATCTGGGTCAAAATCAAATCTGATGTATTCTGAGCTATATTTACCTTTTGTCTCAGAATTACAAGGTATGTATATTTATAAAATATGGAGACCATTAGGGAGTCCTCCACGTTAAAATCAAAATGACATGCATGATCTAGTTTAGCAGTTTGATATGCGATGGAGTCACACAAGCTTACTTGAGAACAAACATAGCCAACAGTCGTCCATGCTATAAGAGATTTGGCCCAAAACTGAACTTGACGTGTATTGTGACCTATAGTTAACCTTATGCATAATGTGAAGCTGACCTCACAAAAAATTAAGCAGTTATCATGAGACAAAAGTTAACCAATGCACAAAGTAGATCAGTGTGCACAGCAAATACGCCAGAAAGGCCTGGCGTAATACAGCTATTTGTGTGGCATCAAGCAACTTTTATCAGTGTCATCAACATTATTCAAAGTATCTACAAAAAACACGCATGAGCTGGGTGGTTTATTATTTGCCAATAAAAAGGCAGTGTTCTACCCTAAACTTTAAATTATATTAAGAAATAAACCATCCCAGCCATCTTTTCAAAGATGCATTTTTTGACAAAATACTTTCTACATGTACCTTGTATAGGCAACATAGGAAATGACTTAAGTGAAGATGCTCGAAAAGGTTTCATTTATTTGAGTACTAAAAATAACTGTTGGATACATTATTCAAAATTAAAGAATTTATTATGCAAAATTCATGCTCTTTTTGTTTTAGTATGTACAAAATTGTAAACTGTATATTTGTAGACACCTTGTGTTGTGTGTACGATACAGAAATATTTGCTGTTACGTCAAACAATTCAGCTAGCTGACAATAGTCTGATAGCAGATGACAGCTAATATCTAAAACATGTGGGGAACAAAGGTCTTGTATTCAAGGAAGCCTTTACATCTCGGCATTGGAAATTGGAGGGGATCTAATCAAAGTTTGCTACTTTAATATTATCTACTCTGGTAACTGGGGTACATACCTCCTTTTGTGGCATATAATATGTCTTCTGTTTGACAGGGGTTGCTCTCAACGTCTCCATAAACTAACAGTAAACTAGGGATCAGTACACACATGATAATCAACAGGAACCTGCAACGTGGATAAAATTCAATGCTTATTAATGTGTTGCAATGAAGGTAATCAAATTATGCAGGTCACACAGATATTGTTCTTAACTTCATTATCTATAAAATATATAAAACATTGAAAACTGTCTCAAAAAGTTACATCAATTGTGAATCTCAGTGCATATGTGATTACATTTTATATCTGATTCACGATTATTCACCCTTAGCTAACAGCCTATAAATCTCAACTTATATCATTTAAAATTTTCATATTTTATAGCTTCTTACCTCTGAAATCAATTTTTATATCTTATCATAGACTCTGAAATAACTCGGCCAGGCCTTTGATCTACCGCCTGGATTCGAAGCTGTGCACAGGGCACGTGGCAAACAGGTCCTTCTTAGAAGCTAATTATTCCATTGATTGTTGGAAATTATGCCACGCATTGTAATTTGCTACTTTATTAGCTACTCAAATTGATTGATGGGCAGGGGACTAGCTTCGAGTTGTTTCAGAGTATATCAACGAAGCCAATTAGATAAGACATAAAATAAGATAGCCTAGTGGAGGTTTATAGGCTCCGACACAAATTTGAAAATTAATATGTCATAACATCAGGTAGAATAACAGTCAATTGGATTCCTTATACATCAGGAGTAACATTTAACTGGATTCGTTATAAAGCAGGTAGTGTAACAGGGATCCAGCCCAATAAGCTGACATCTCATTAGTCCAATATCTCAGTTATACTTGAAATACATTATAGGCGGGAAAGATAAGCATTCGAATTTTACCTATTTCAGGAATCATCTGAGCATGATGAGGCACCCTCTAAGGGAATTCAAACCTATGAACAACAGGTCCAGGAACATATTTCAGAGGCAGCGAATATAAGATTCTGTCGCAAGGAGATTAACTAGTTAAATTTTTTTGAAAAACAACCTAGATACAGATATAAAACCATTAAGTTTAGTGTATATATAGGTGTGAATGCCCCTTGTGGGTACCTCACCATGCTCAGATAATTCCTAAAGTAAGATAACATTTATCGGATGCTCATATTTCCCTGACCATGCGGCTGGTTTTGATCGACATTCAAAAAATGTTACATAGGAAATCAAGTAATTGCGAAACAATCAACTGCTTAAAAAATACCTTAATCACTGTCACTGTCACTGTCACGGGAATTACTACATTTCCATGTTCTATAATTTTTTTTGAAACAGTCAATTGATTTACGACTAAAAGCTAAAATTTATAACTGAGAAAATTTGTTAGTTGTTAAAATATGTTACGCTAATAATTTTCTTCTCAATTACAAAAAACTAAGTTGAAATGATTTAACAAATATATTGTCCGCGTTACCATTTCACGGAATGCAATTTTACCTTATTTGTGATTTTAATCTATTTTAAAGAAAATAAATGAGCCAGAAAATGCGGCTACTGAATATACTATAAATGATGTTTTTGTTGGAAAAAAATAATGATTTTACAAAGGGATTTATTTTCTAGAAGATAAACACAACAAACTAAAATTAGAAACTTTCAACATTTATAGGCCTTTTGAGAGTCATTAGAGGAAATGGTTGTTAATAATACCAGTAGACAGTGACCTTGAAACAATGTTAGAATATACTTGCCAATATCTGTATTATTGCGTCAAAGTATTGTTATTATGTTATCAAATCAAACTGCACACAGTAAACATGGGGTATAGGAGCTAACCTGCATTTGTATTGTTAAAATCAAAACTAATACAGTGGATTCAATATACATGTAACTGTAACATGCAGCCACTAACAGGGCTAAAGATTATAAATCCAAAAAGGTGCGCTACTTCTGACACATGCTACATTTATTGCCAACTATAAAAATTAAATGAGGTTCAAAGAAACCTATAGCCCGTGCAGTAAAGATCGAGGGCAGGATGCCCTAATAAAATAAAGTCTTATGGATCATATCCGAACTCAGACTGCTCAAGGCAAATTCACCGGCATAGTCCTAACAGATCTACAAGAAGCTTTTGATACTGTTAATTACTGTAGCAAATTAAAGGCATTAGTTGTAATGTGGTTTGAATCCTACTTATCACATAGAAAACAGGTAGTTGATGTACATACTGTAGTCATATTTCTGTTCCTTTAGATATTGATTGTGGAGTCCCACAAGATTCCATCATAGGAAAATTGCTTTTCTTTTTATGTTAACGATATGCAAGCAGAAATAAAATGGAAACTCTTTGTGCAGACGACTTGGCTTTACTAGTATCTGGATATAATGTAGATGAATTCAGCAAATATTAAGTTCTGAGCTAAAGTCAGTCAACGAATTAAGAATAGCTCATTGACAAAAAACACAAAATGCAAGATAAAAAATACATCCTCCCTTGAAGTATCCTTTAATGGCGCATCTATTGAAAGCAAAACCAGTGTTAGTTATCTTGGTGTAGATTTAGATCAGACCGTCTCTGGTGAAGAAATTGCTAACAAAATCATGTTAACATCCTAAGGTTTAAAAGTTGAGGACAGAAGTCTTTCGTGTATACAAATGTACTGCATCTAAACTCTAGAACAGTTTACCTAATGACATTAAAAACACTTCTACCCTTTCAATATCAAATTGAAAACAAAAAATTCCTTTTTGACCAAAGTAAACGTGTGGGAGGAAAACAATTTTGTTTTCTATTAACTTACTAATATCCAGTTATTTATAAGTGCAATATTTAGTAGCTTTAATAAGGGTGTTTGTGCATTTTTAATTTTTAACAATCTCTGTTTGTATTTCTGTTGTATTTTTCTTCATACCATCTTGTTCGTATTCAAGGACCACATTGGAAATAAGTTTGTTTTTTTTACTTTGTGTTATCCTTCGAGATGAAACACCATTGTTCTTATTTATTGTAATTTAATGTTTTTATGTATTTGTGTTTCACCTACCAAAATAAAATCAATCAATCAATCAAGATGCTAGCTCATAATATACAATTGCGTTTACAAGTTCTTACCAGGAGACAGCTGACTGTTTATGCTCGTGACTTTTCACGATTTAGTATGGAACATACATATAATATGTCTCTCATCGCAGAGCTCAGTTTTAGTAGATATAGATATTTTGATTTACAATACAAAACTCGATTTAGAACATCGATCTATAGCCCTTGGTTAATAAATTGCCGCTAACCCCCATCCAAAAGTGCACACAGGTACGAAGTGACGGAGCACTCCTTTGGGAGAGTTCAGATGTCCAGCAGACTAAGGTCTTAAAGTTAAAGCAATGGGTGATGTGGGACTAGTAGGATGTCTGACTAGGGGAAAGTCGGACTAATGGGATGTCTGACTAGTGGGATGTCCGACTAGGGGAAAGTCGGACTAATGGGATGTCTGACTAAGGGAAAGTCGGACTAGTGGGATGTCCGACTAGGGGAAAGTCGGACTAATGGGCTGTCTGACTAGGGGAAAGCTTACTAATGGGATGTCTGACTAGGGGAAAGTCGGACTAGTGGGATGTCCGACTAGGGGAATGTCGGATCAGGGGAATGTCGGACTAGTGGGATGTTTGACTAGGGGAATGTAGGCTTATCGCTATGCATCCAGTGTATTGGTCGGATCAATTTCTACAAATTTAGTGCAATTTTTACTCCAATACGGACCCAGTTCATGTTTATTCCCTTGTTACATTAGGAGTACCAATACCATGGATTCCCTATAACTCTTTTAGATTTTTGAGCAAATGCAAATTTAACTTTAATAGCTACTAAAAATGCTTACCATAAAAATAACCTGAATGTTTTTTGTTTTCTCTTTCCCATTGGTCTTTTGCCACAAACCTTCATATCAGCTTTGAGTCTGTTATGTTTCCGCTTGGACTTGGATGGTGTTCTACTGCCCGAGTGTCCACTTAGATGATCTGTAATACAGACTTTATACTTGATTACATCTTTAGATACCTTACAGTTGCCTACACTATTTGCCTTTATACTATTGTCATCAGAGCTTATTACACCTGTGCCCATGTGTTGGCTGTAGTTGCAGTCACCAATGTCCTGTAACATTTTGTTGTCTTCACAGTTTTCTAACCCTATATGCAGAAAATTTAACGCCATAATATGACATAGTTTATGGTTACCACAGACACTCAACACGGATTTTACAAAAGAGCCAAATCTGTACACAAATATTCAGTATTAACTGTTTCTTCACACAAAGCACATATTTCTGAAGAAGGAATGTTTAAACAGTTTTAAAACAATGTTTTCAAATGTGTTTATATAGTCAAGTTTTTATTCAACTTTTATGGAACAAAAAGATAACAGAAACATGGTACCTTGAAAACCGATGCATGTCTTGTTAGTTACTTTTTACAACATTTCAAAAATCAGTATCTCCAAAAAGATTGTTAGGTTAGAAACTTTAAATTTCCTTGAAAATATGGCATTAAACTCACATACATACCTATTTGTTTGCAACAACATCCACCTTCTTTCATTGAAATCTCACTTTCAACATGAACGCTGCCATTCTTCTCAACTGACTCAACAGCCTGGCTGTGATCTTTTTTAAACTGAACTCTTACACTGCTCCCATCAATGTATATACTGTCACTGTTAGGAAATCTGTCATAAATATTTTTCCGCAGACGTTTCATTTGCCATTGTAACCAACACGCCATAAAGTTATGTCTGTCGAAGCATGGGCCATGTTGGCTAATAATCTTTCTTTGAATCGGTACAAAACTTCCAGTCACTGTCCGGTGCTGGATGGCACAGATCGACATTGTGACTTTAAGGAGACACCTTCGTCAAACTTTGGGCTAACCTTCTCAACATTCTTTGTGACACATCTGGTGATAAACAATTAAAATGTCAAAATGATATATTAACTATTTCTTCCATTGATATGGCACAAACTGAGAAAATATTAACACTTTTAGAATGCTGTCTGCATTCCACTGTTTTATTTATAATCATATTTAACTGCATTTTTGTTATTATACCTTTGATATTCCTTAAACGATATTTTATAGGAAATTTACTAGGCTTTGGATGAAGCTATATCAGTCTGCCTATCCTGAATGTGCAGCTTCATAGTTAATGGCTTGAACTGATAACTTCTTGTGCTTGCTGCAAGTGTAATAATCTTTATTAATGGTCAAGAGGGCTTTCTCAAAATTGTAAAAATGAGGAATGTAAGCGTTCATTAACAGACAGGCAAGACATAGGAATGAAATTGTTCATTCAAAAAAGTCATCTCTTCAATGAATAATTACATTATTAAGTCTTGTCTGTTTGTTAATAACCAAATAAATTCCTCACTTTTGCAGTTTGAAAAAAAGGCATTGTGAGCTCTTGATCAAGTGACTATCAGATACTCAGTTTATGATAAGAATTATCCATTGTTATTATATTAACTGATATGGCCTTACATACCAAAACAAAGAAGACATGTGTCATATCTAGGGGGGTTACTCAAGTTATTTTTTGGTGGTGGTGTGCAGCCCAGTTGAAAATTTTGGATTTGGATTGTATACTTCTTACTGTATTTTTGTTGGATTACTACAGTAAAGATATTCAAAAATTTGGATTGCTACCCACTGCTTACAACAAATAATTTGGATTAATTTTAGGTGAAATTCTACAAAAAATACACCCCTAAGGAAGTGATTTTTCTGAAAAAATACACCCTTAAGGAAGTGACTTTTGGGAAAAACATCCCTAACGAAGTGTTACACCTCCAAAAAACCACCCGTTTTCGTGATTTTAGCAAAAAAACAGACACTAAGCGCGTAACGCGCATTACGCTCCGGTTCGAAAAACATACCCTTTCACGGGAAATTTTGTTGGAATATGCATACCCACATTCGTATTGACTCCCCCCCTCGGGTATTGCTATATGCTCAAATATCTTAAAATTTTGGATTGCTATCCTTATATTTCACAAAATTTGGATTGCTACCCCAAAATTTCAAAAAATTTGGATTCGGTTCCGCGGCACATCCCCGTAGTCAAAAAACCTTGAGTACCCCCGGGTGCCATATGTATGAAAACATACGCACAAGGTTTGCTGTACTGTAAATTATTTATTAATTCATGTGGCAATCACTTATTATCCAACAACAGATATCAAAGGAGTAAAATAATCTATAACAAATATTTGTTAAAAACATTTAATGCCGAAATTAGCAGCTCAAGGTGTTTGCATGAAACACCAATCCACTTACTCTATATTTTACTATCGTTTAATTGGTAATGAAATGCGGTATAGTGGTATTTTGTGACGTTGCATTTTATGATGGACATTAGTTAATATGATAATGACGTACATTAATTTTTCACAAAGGTTTCCCGTTGCAGTTCGAGCTAATGCTGTAATAATGTCTTTGCTGCATACCTACTGTCCTCATTACGAAAAGCGACGTCACAAACGAAATACCACCGCACCACAGGGTCGCATACATTTCATTGCAAACAATAAGTAAAATTAATAGCAGCTAAACTCAAACTTAGACGACTGCACTTGGGCACCTATTAGGGGTCATCTCAATATGTTAATGCTGGAAACCTAAACACTAAATAATAGCTCAAAGCCAACTGTTCATCAAGGTCATATGATCACCATATGCACGCTCATCACATGCAAACACATTGTGCTTGACTTGCAACGGTGTCTCTATATATCAGAGTTTTTGAGACACTGTATAGGCACAACTAGTTTATCTCAAGAATAAACATCCACCAGTCGGTCATATTGGAAGTGTTCCTGAATTCTTTAACGCAGCAGATAAGTATAAAATCTGACTTATTACCAATTGGCACCAAACCTTGGTTAACAAATTAGATATCAGTGATAACGAAATTTCCCCACCAAACTTCACCACTCATAGACGCAGACCAGTCTACTGGCAAAACTGATGGGGGTGTCTTCACAGCAGTGCATGGATACAGAATTCATCTCTACATTGGAGGTGCATCTCAAATCAAACTGTGAAATGAAAATGCCTAAACGCAAGACTGCTCATTGCCTTATATTCTCGAACACATGTCAAAGATGAAGCCAGTCTGTCCGAACTTAAGAAATCTTTGGACAGACTTCAAAACTCTGTCACCAATCAAATTATAATTATATGCATCATGAATTTGGTAAAATGTTAGATGACATTATAGCCTGACACAATTAAAATAATACCGAACACAGTATATAGGCTAATCACATTCTGTCCTGCCAGAGTTGATCTATAGTTCTCTAAGCAATGATTTTATATGTTGTAACATCAAAATCAGCTGTCCAGCCATCAAAGAGTGTCCGTGTTAGACCTGAACTTAGGTAGTATTGCTCCACTGTTCGGGACCTGTACACTGACAAGAAAAATCAACAAAATCGAGATGGTACAGAGACATCCATGGTTTAAAACTTTAGTTTAAGGAAACATTTTTGCTGATTTATGATCATTCCATGGCTCTTTCAAATATGCAGTGATACCCCGGAGGGGGGTACTCGAGTTATTTTTTGGTGGGGGGGGGTGCAGCCGAGTTGAAAATTTTGAATTTGGATTGTATACTTTTTACTGTATTTTTTTGGATTGCTACCGTAACGATATTCAAAAATTTGGATTGCTACCCA
>JAOXYB010015254.1:0-19643 GCA_028565635.1 Phoronis ovalis | reverse complement strand
ATACATACATACATACATACATACATACATACATACATACATACATACATACATACATACATGCATGCATGCATGCACAGGCTGTGTAAGCCTGAGATAACAAAACATCTTGAAGTACGGAAACTTAACGCTCGTATTTCTCTATCCTACTTTTCATGTTGTGATTGAAGAAAATATTATCAAACTTCATAATTTGTGATATGGAAGTATTTTTCCCTTATCAATAATTAAGAATTTAAATTTATCGGTATTTAGATGATGAAATCTTGTACCTGCAGAAATCAAAACTAAGACCCATGAAAAATTGCCAACAAATGAAACGTCGTGAATCAAAGGAAATCCTCTATTGTTAGCATTCCTTATCAAAATATGACAATTTCTCAAGTTGTACGGTAAACAATCAAAGTGAAAATAACATATTGAGCCTTGTATATATATATAGAAAACCAAATTTAGAAATTGTTTCTTCTTTAAAAAAAAAACAATGAATCAATATGTCGTCATGATTTGACCTGGATATGTCATTTTATATTTAAAATATGCCAGGGACTTAAAAAATAAAACTTTTTTGTATTTTATCATTATAGTAAATAGTACCTAGTACGGATAATATACATGTAATGAAACCATCAAAAGCGTTTGCGCAGTTTTCTTATCACCACGCCTTTTATAACAAAGTGTTTTAAATATTACTAACATAGGTAATAGTATACAAATCGAATGCCTATATGAATGAATAATTTTGAATGTGCCATCACTAAGCGTGGACACCGTGTAACATTACAGTTATTCCGTGCTGCTGAGTTTTCATTGTACCATTACAGACATTACAAACGTCATTAACCACGAGCACAAAAATGTTATTATCTTCGGAAAGTGAGGTTTTTATTTCGAATATGGTATCAAGATTTGTAGTGCATTTCTTTTGAAATCTTTTTTAATTATCTGTCTGCAATAAGTCATCATTGAAATTTAATACAGATTCATTTATATTTTGATACACATGCAGCGAATCGTGACAATTATTAAAAGTTTGTATTCACCAATTTTTTTATATAACCTGTAACTGATCATTCAGGACTCATGAATGTACACTATCTATGTATCGTGACAATTTACCGATATCATCAGATGGCATATATCAATTGTATTGCCCCTTTGAAAAGGAAGTTAACCGATACTTTTGTCAACTTTGGCAGTCAATTTTGGGATGCATTCCAACACTCGCCCCTCTTCTCGACAGAACCTACACATATTAAAGATATATGAAATAAGAGCGCATGCTTCATTTATATTTTATGATCGTTGCACAGATGTTTGTTTATTTCATAAAATAGTCCAGATCATTGACAAAACGTGCTACAAAATAACAATAACATATCCATAAAATTTAATATACCATTACTTCAAAATCTTATTAAGAAAGTGCAGAAGTGGAACAATGAGCACCACTGTCGTGAATCACGAGTCCGCATTAAGGTGTATATATATTTTCAATTCGTTAAACACTATTCTCTTTTCTATTGATATAACTTTAGTAAGGATCAGATATCAAAAAAGCGAGTATGCATGAGTAATGACCTTGCTTTCATAAATATCTTAAAATATCATCATATCATCATGTAAGGAACAATTAGACGGCTCATTTCAACAATGCGGGGTGATACCGGTTATGATCCTTAAACTTAAGATCTGACGCAAATGCACATTATAGAAGAAATTCTATACATTGAGCATATCTACATACATTACACAATGTGGCACAAAAATAATCCGTACTAGTAGGTTACTACATGGTATATTTTAAGGAGTCGTATGGGTAGTTGTAAGAAATGGCTACCCCAGTTACACACAACTCCAAAATATCAATGGTTGCAATCATTATCCGCCAGTAATGAAGTATTATTTGGTAATATGGTTATAATGTCGAATAGTTAAAGCACTACATTTTCACTAAGTTTTGTAAAATTAGTATTTTATGCAAAAAATACCTTGAAAGTGTGATGAGCAGAATTTTGCATAAATAACGCTTGAAATAATAAATTACACTGCACCTACATACATTTAATCGTCCTTAACCAAATTATATCAGATTCTTAATTTCTATTAACCCTGGTTTCGTGAATTTTTAATAAAAATTGGCTTGACAGACAGGTAAAAATGCATGCAACAGTAGTTCCCTCTGCACTACCTATACGCCACTTTAAAGCGGACTTCGCACAAGAGAATTACGTGAGTTTAGTAATGTACCTTAGGGATCCACCTGGCAAGAACGCTGTTTTATTATGTAAATCCTGCCGACATTTTATGCCAAAGTCTTTATACAAAGACATATTTTGAATGAACTAATTTTTATTGGGTTACTATCCCGTTTCCATTATTAAATTAATGTCTAAAAAACGCAAGGCGCTTCGGGAGTTGTTTAGTTTTCTATAAAATTAGAGTAAAAATTCGATTCATTATCTATTTTGAAATAACAACAGGTAAAGTTAATTATTACAAAACTTAGCAAATATACTAATAAATATACAATTATTGCATCCTGCCCCAGTAATTTGGATAAAATAACATTTGGAGGCCATGTGGATTGGCCAAGGCATATAAAGTGGGGGCCCACATCCAACCTAAAATATTGTTTTTTTAGATCGACTAAATTTCTCCTTCCTTATCTTTGTTATAAATGTGGATATAATAGGCAGTAACTTGCTTACCATATCTACAAAACTATTTATGAGTGTGTCAAATTTAAGTTAATAAGAAACGCACTCGTCACACTTCGCAGCGCCGTCTACTATAATAATTTTATAACATAGAAATCAGTTTCCAGCGCAATTTTACAAGATTCGAGCAATAAGCGTTCGAGAGTTAATCTAGACGAAGTTTACTATAATCCTCGGGAGAATTTTTTTTCTCTTTGTCACTGATGCAAGCAAGGTAAAAATATATGAACGAGTGCTTGACCGACAGAGACAGTAACTCCATCCATAGTAGCATATAATTATCACACCTTTTCTCCAGCCGTTTCGCTCTAATTATACTATGAATAACATGTGACAAATGAAAGGTTTATTATCAAGTTTATGAGATTGTGCCCGTAATTTTGGTTTATACCGTCTGGGACTAATATAGATTCACCTTTTTGATCAGAGCTTATTGGTATAGTGACTATTTATTAGTCTGGGTATAGCATTAAATTAAAAAAATATTAACTTCTGATTACCACAATTTCGTTTAATTATCAATAATTTAGATTATAAACGAGTTCCATCTCCCAGTTAGTATGATAAATCATTTATCATTCATGAAAACTGGTGAAATATTTCATGAAATATACTCCCTAGAATAAGCCATGCTAGATCAACAAAATTAACCCAAATATTATTTTGAAAATTACAACTTTTTCAAATGATATGTTATAATTTTGTTGATATAAAAGAATCATTATTAACCCAATAAATGAGGTATTGTTATAGGTGTCACTATAATATTATTTTGATCACATGATGTTCAAATGACATATATATAGTTAATCGTCTTAATTTTTCAGCAGAACTACCGACAATTTATCCACCAGCAAGGAGACGCCTATCTTCGCCTATATGCAAGAAAATAGTGAAGCGACGTCCTCAAAAAACAACAGACAACATGGAAAGATTAGCAAGAGAATTTCCAAATCATAACTGGTTAGAACAAAAAATATCGCAATTAGCCTCACAGCCCAATATTGATACTGTGAAAAGAAGAAGCAGGGAGCCGGAGCATTCTTGGAAAAACGAAAATTTTGAATTTTGCTCAAACTTTCAAATTGACAATAGAGACGCCACTAATAATAACGTCAAAGACACAGAGCCAATCAAAAGGTGTAAAAAGAGGAAAAGCTCCTCGGACCCTGTGCATCAATGGGCGGTTCACCAAGAGTTAAAAAAACAATCTAAAATTCCTAAAATTGTGCTGCGAAGAGCAGATATCCCAATAGACTCTAAATTACCTAAAATCGCTCCAAAACCATCAGGCTACCCCAGCGTAGGAGCGCTAGAAATTAAAAATTTACAACAAACCGAGAAAAACGATTTAAATAAGGATAACTTCATAGAAATGAAACCAGCCGATAGAAATATTATAAACAATGAAGAGGAAGGTGAAGATAAAGAAGATGGAGTTTGTAAATTAAAAATTGTTTCTGTGCGCAGCATAAACAAAACTGTTTTTGTAGATAGCACGGATGAAAACTTTGTTATTTGTACTATAACAGAAAATAAGGCTTACGATGCAAGTGACAGCAATAGTCGAACGGAGAGTGAAAAAGATGATTCAGAAAATGACACTGTGAGTAATGAAAGTGACGCTAGTAGTTCTGCAAAAGACACATCTGATTATTGTGCAATCACATCAAGAGCTGCAGAATGCAAACAACATAATATCGGCGATGACATTGATTACACTGTAGAAAGCGAAATGCACGACGAAAGTAATGAAGTTGAATGCAGCAATAGAGATGCAGCAGCAAATGAACAGAAAGTAGGTTTGCAAGTCAATCAAGCTGCAAATTACGAAATTTATGATTTTGAAAAACAAGACACTGTAAAGTCATCCTTAGATGCATTAGGAGGTGATAATAGAACGTATAGAAAAGTCATAAACATTAACACAGATGACCACCAACCTAACAGCAGCAAATTAGTTCGAAAGAACGAATGTTTAATGGCAGATAAAGATGTTCGCGATGGAAACAAATTGCCAACTGCGAAAAGACATTCTTTACAGAGTGAGAGACAAACCCCTTATTCTAGGTATTTACCGCACTTTCACAGAGTATTATTTCAAACTTTCTAATCATTTCTTACAGTAAAGGTAGATTTATTTTTATCCGACTCGTCTATAAGTGACCTTTATAAATATATTTCACAGTCACCTAACGAATTTTCGAGATATCAAATATATATATAATCAGTGAGATTATAAGCTATTACTGTAATTGAGGCTCCATTTCATATTCATGGCATTATAATTTTTTTGTAATTAATTCCTTGATAATAATATGCCAATTTCCTGTATAATTCCAGCGAGTTGTCAACGAACATGAGTGATGCATCACGAAACAACACGTCAGGTGGAAAAAATGGAAACAAGGCCGTTACGCTTGGTAAGTTTATAATAAATAATGACTTCATTGTTGCCGGATTGATAAACCAGTTCGTTTTGAAACTTATGGTATTTATTAAAATCATACAAATTAACACTGACATAATGATTTGTTCAGCATATGTTCAAAATCCGGACTCAAAATGAATCCATTACATTGCGAAAAATCCTAGCTTCTGGTTAATACGTCACAACTGTCTCGAGAAAAAATAAATGCAAATATGACATTTTGGGCCTCATTTTAGAGCAATAACAAACTTAATGTAACTTGTTGGTTTTGCAATACACATTATTTGTTACAAAATAACTGAATTAGAAAAAATCACATGTCGCAAGCACGAAGTATAGATCCATTACTCAGTTAAAAGCCACCTAAAAATCGCGCAGTAACAATCTGTATCAAGTTCCCGTACATCTAACTTTTTATGCAGGATTTTAAATTTCTTGAATCAACCAGTTTTCAATAGATACACATTATCACGAGACATTTTGATCGTTATAGTATAAAGGAAATTTAAAAGCGAGCTGGCATCGATGTTGTTGAATATAGAGTCGTATCCTACAGGACCGGTTAATAAGTATAGTATACCATTTCAAAGTCACGATGCCCCGAAAATAGTACTCAGTGCATTAATGCGCAATCTTTTTTCTACTTTTACCCCCTTCTTCTTTGAAGTTGGCCGTGTTGATCACTATTGTAATTTTGCTTAAAATGACAGAAATCAGAGTTTGAAAATGCCTCTTTTTATTAAAGGTGACCTACAATGTACTATAGGAGAATAAGGTTATTGGCCATGCAGCATGACAAATTAATTGTAGGCTAGAGACATAATTATCTTGAGCATGATTTGTGACTGGAAAAAATTTGATCGGAATGTCAGGCTAGATATTATAAAAAAAACATTGAAGTGGATGGGAAAATTAATTGTTTGTATACTTATACCAACTTGTAATCGAACTTATTTTAATAATTTTAAAATGATATATTAGTATATTATGTTGCTGAGAGTAACTGTAGTTCTAGCGGGTACCGGTCTCGGATATTTTATTTATTGTTATTCTAGAAAATATAGAGTTTGCACTTTTCTTATATTTAACATATGCATTCTTTTATCAATTTATTCCCTGTCCACCAACTAACTCTCTTACGGATTGTGTACCGTTTGCATTTTTTGTAAAGCATATAAATGTCAAGTTCATAATAAATATACGTTCACACCCTATATATATATATATATATATATATATATATATACATTATATATTTACATAAAGCCAATCAAAGAACACATTATCTTTGTCTAGGCTAATATGCATATTAGGTATTTTATTACAAAGATTTATAAAATATGCATAAAAATATTATAAACAATATAAAACATTCATAGGTATCAAATGTCAAATTGCATGCCAATTAATTATTTAGTAAAAACCCAGTACCAAGGCTGCGCACTGGTCAACCTCACATTTGTATACTGTGTAAGTAACAATATTGTCTGATCGGCTCCAGGATTTCAAGGACTTTTGTGAAATCGTGCGACTTCCTGTTACATCGTTAGGTATATCTCTTCGTGCGCAATATACATAGCATTGAATATAATTGCTATTACTGTAAATTAAAGTACCGTTAAATGCAGTCTGAATAAATCCATCCTTTAGTGTTCCGTACTTTGTCAACTAACGTCGTTAGTTGAAACGGTACGGAACATTAACGGATAGATTTATTCAGATTGGGTAGAGGTGTGCCTTCGCGGGGTGATATTTTGGATTTGGATTGTGTACTTTTCTTGTAAATTTATGTATTGTTACCGTTCAGGAATTCAAAAACTTTGAATTGTTATTTTTCAAAATTTTAAATTGCTCCTTAAATATTTTTAAATGTAAAATTACTACTGCTATTAATAATTTAATAAAATACTTAACTGTCACATGACTTTGTAATCAGTGAGGAGGCCATTTTGAGTAATACTCACATTTTTTCAAAATGTCAACTACAAAAAAATGTACAAGTCCAACTCCCCTGTAGATACGAAGTTGAAATTTGGCTAACATTACTTCAAATGGAGATCTCCAAAAGAGTGTCTCAAAATTATAATGATTTTGTGTCATTCAAAAGTTATGACTACAAAATTCAACGGAAAAACGCCATTTGTAGTACAAAACTGTATGGATTGTACTAAAGATTGTACTACAAATGGCGATTCTATCTGCAACTCTGCCAAGGTGCAACTGTTACCGTATTGATACACATAACGGTTTGGTCTTCCCATTTCAATGATTGTATCTTGATGGCTATTTGATACACATTTATTTACTTAATTGATACAAGTAACTGTTTTGCAACAATGATTCGCTTCGCTTATGATGTGCTTTGTTTTGTAGATACCGCAAATATAGCCCATTTACAGAAAACTTGTTCGGCCAGAAAGAAAGAAAATAGCAGCGCCATAGATTTTATTAATAGTGATGAAAACTTGAAATTAGGGGAACCAACTGCAACCAATCAACACGATTCACCTGGAAACTATATTAAGCCACAGAAAAACGGTATTTTAACGGGAAATAGTGCTACTCTCATGGAGTATAGTTTAAGTAAAGAAAACACGTTGGTTGAGAATGTTTCACAAGGACCAATCCAGTTATGCAAAGACAGTTTACCAAAGCAACCGTCACATTACGCTTTTAGAGAATTTCTTCAATACTCTCAAGACAATACAAAAGATAGCTTTGACGACGATCCGTCGCCATTACAGATTGATGAAGGATATATTGACATGGAGGATGGAGAGGCTAACATTCAAAGTCCAGAACAGAACAACCTAGTAGCATCTGTATTAATGTCGGCCTTGGATTTTTCTACTGCTAAAACAACACAAAAAGACGCAGACGATAAAAAGAGCAGTCAATTTTCAAAAACTAAACAAGCATCAAAACAAATATCATTACCTGGTATTAACGCTACTACAAGTTCAACTGACCGAACAGTCAGCCCCAAAAGACCATATTCAGTGGGTGCGATTCACACAAATTTAAAAAATCGGAGTTCACCCGTGAACAAAAGGCCATTTAGTGCCTCGGCAATTATAAGCCGTGAGCTTAATGAATCGTGTTCATCACAAGATGATCTTAAGTTGGACAATGACTCAATGGCTCAAGATTTATCATTTTATTCATTTAAGAATACACAACCGGGTTCAGAACTTCCCGATCAATTATTTGAAGAGAATGATTCAGAGGAGAATGATTCAACTGATAGTAAAAATGAGGACAATTTAGCTTTACTAGCTTTACAAATTATAAATCGTCCAAACCGCCAACCAACTCCTCAGATTGAAAATTTGACGACTATAAGTCGAGTTGAAAATCAAACTTGTCAGGTTTCTGATGAGGAACAAAAAAGCAAAACCAATAATAGTGAAACAATAAATATTGACCATAAAGTATTATCTCCCTGCCGAGACAATTCGTCGAACGTATCTGAATTCATTACAGGCACTGGTATTGAAAGCACAGTAATAGACTTAACGAAAAAAGGTTTGGACAAAAATGACAATGACGACGTTCAATCTTTAAATTATATATCTTTGTCGAAATCCTTGCCACCTCCTCCGGCGCTCAGACATGCAGACATAAACATTTCCGAGGAACCAAGCAATAAAAGTTGTATAAACGTAACAAAATTGAAATTGGCCGATTTACCTATGAATTCGACAAGGGAATCATCAGAGTTAATATCTCATGAAAAATCTGATTGTAACACAAACAAGGCAATGAGCAATACCGACGTAAATTCGAGTACTGAAAATCTTAAGTGCAGTTTGTCACCAAAAGGTTTTGAAGTCAAATGCGACAACTTTCAAGAAACCGAAGGACCTCGAGGTTCTATAAAGACTGGAATAGTTCGAAATTCAAATACGGATATAAAGCCGTGTCCCACCCCAAATAAGGCTGTACGTAAAGAGTCTAAAAACAAGTCAGTAAACGGAAACAAGGTGTTTTCTGTACCACCACAATCATTACCCTCGTACGTTGATAACAGATTCGAAACATATTGGAAAAGACATGGTTTCCCGAGTCCAGTAAATGGATTAATGAGAGGAGGTCCAAAATATACACACGTGGTCCCACAAGAGAAAGAGTTTGGAGTGTCCAATTATAACAAACCAGTTCTTTTAAATGAAAACCCGCACATCTCGTATGGAATGCAGAATCACATTAGTTCTAATAATTTACTGTCGTATCAACGAGAATTTCAGAAACAATACACAGAATGTATGACTATGTATGGTGAAGTCTTTGGCTTGCCAGTCGAAAAAGGTCCACCAATAATGTTGACTCCAGAATCTGTTCCTTTCGGCCCGAAAGAGACAATTTACATGGAAACAGACGAAATTCCTATACGTCGAGAGCAGAATCCAACAACAACCACCCGGCAAGAGCATGATTCCGTAAACGCATCAACTCGTTTTTTTAAATATAACGAAGTTACTGCAACGAATACGCAAACATTTCATCCAAAAGCAAATGAAGGCACCGTACCTAGTAGTACAAGCATGTGCTACAAACATGAGCGGAGCCCACGGGAACAGTACTTCAGTAACGTGAAATCGCACCCATCGTTCGGAAATCGCCGTAACTCCTTGATTCAAGGCGCAGGACAATATATGACGTCCCCTTACCAACAATCTCCTCCGACCTCAGCATTAACTAATAAAAAATCTCAACAAGTTACCCCTCCAGCTGCACATAGCAATGCTGTAAAATATGAGACAAATATCCCTGATAGTTTTCAGCAATCAATAGAACACGTAAATAGACCACTTTCATTAAAGAGAATACCACAAGAGCCCACAAAGTCTGACCAGCAGGCTCCTATATTAAATCATTCCGGAATAGGATCCACCAAAGGGCCTCCATTGACAAATCATCCTTCTAGTAAGCCAGTTTCCTATGGATTTAAACATCCAAATTTAAGCCACGAAGATCAACGTGCGTTTAACATATCCGTTTCAGAATCGTTACACAGGCAAGAAGGACGCAGTCAACAACAAAATAGGCCTCCCCCACCACCTTACCAAATGCAAGATAAAAATGTAATGACAACAAAAAAATATCTCAACAGGCAATATTATGCAAATAACAAAAGTGACTGTCGTGATAACGACGTCATTTTTGTTTCCACTGAAAGCGGTCCTGTTACAAGAGAAAATAGGGAACAGAAAAGCATCACTGCTCAAAACCATACGTATCACAATGCTAAGAATAGTGGACTTGTTAAAACGTTTGATGGAAATTTAGCGGGAACTGGATCAAACCAACCACACTATGGCCGTATTTTTAGCCATCCACCACAACTAATACACGCACCACCAGGAAATAACCTTAACCAAAATGTTGGACTACGATTTCAACTCCCAGTTGTCAATCCCGGTGTACAACAAGGGATGCCACACCCACAGTTTAACAGATCAATTGCAGAATCTTTAAACCCGGGTAGACCGGCTCCACAATGTATTTATACTCATGGCACTTCCAGATCGTGTTCTAATTGCAACTCTTACTTTATGCAACTATCTAATCGAAAAATCTTGCAAGAAAGTGTGCCAGGGATGCCAACAAATATGTACCATACAAGTATTCCGCAACAAAACACTTTATCGTCACAAGAGTCAACGCAGAAGGCACTTATGGCACAACAGAGACCAAGAGTAAGGGACCAACCCTTCATGTATCAAGTCCCCGGTGCATCATATCCAATAACGCGGCCAACTCAACCAAATCAAGTATCAACGTCACTACCCCAGTACAGTTATGATGTAAATCCTAATCAAGTTCCTTCCCTTGGATATCATCAGCCAATGCAAACTTACCCAGGAATGAGCCCAAGAACGACTACAATTGCAGTCCGATCTCCTGCCATTCTCCCTAGAAGTGGACCCACTATGAATACAGCTATTCAGCAGAACTCGGTAAGTGTTTCTTGTAAACGCATTGTAGTTTTGATACATGCTTTAACTTCACACTAAATATATACCTCCATCCATTTTTTTTGTCAAAAAATATTTTTTACAACTTCTTGTCCATCGCTAATTTCAATTTGTAATAATTCAATCACCAACAGTTAATGGCAAAAATTGTGAAATATAATATAATCCTTTTAAGAAGGCACATATATTAGTAGGTCAAATGAAGCATATGATTGAGAAACATATCAAAATACAAGGAGTAAGGATATGGGACCAATAGTGATATATAGTACTTCTAATGTTTTTAGATACGGACAATACCAACTCAAGGCAATGGAAATTGTTGTGTTATATGTCCCGGACCGGCTAATTTCTTGTGCTCCAGATGTAAGAGAGCTTGGTACTGTACAAAAATGTGTCAGGTGAGTCAGAAATTATGTAATATAGAATACAAATCTTTGTATAGGTCATGCAGGAAGGAAGGTGTAACTAGATTTTCTATGGGCATTAACATACTAAGTCTACTTTTTCGTTTTTCCGCGACTATAAAGTTATTCTTAACGGAACACGACTGGTGGATGTATTTATGCTCCATTATTGGAGTAAAAAACGCTAGTTTATCACCGCGAAGTTACACATGTACTATGACACAGCCGTAGCAGAACAGAAATTAAAGACACTGTTGGAATCATTAATCAAAAACATTAACTATAGATGACGAGAGTATAAACAATACACGGAGAATAACTTTAGATGACGAGAGTATAAACAATACACGGAGAATAACCGTTATTCCACAACGAAGCTGATATATTTCAGTTATTTCAGTTTTGGATAGGATACCAATTTCGGCATAAGCCTTGCTTAGTCTTCGTTTTTTTTGCTTGTCGACAAATTATAGTCTTGAATACGGTACAATTTCAGCTAAGGTCTTGCTTAGGGTCTATTTTTTTACCCTCCTTTTGGTGCAATTAACGGGCATGATTACCCACCTTTTGTTTGAGTTGCCTCCCTGGGACTATATATATATCCCACGAATGTGATCAATCAAGAGACGTATTCAATTCCATGTAATCTTCTAAAATAGCACTTTCTTAGAAATTTTTAGCGAAAACCATTAACTTTTTATCACTTTTAGACGAAAGATTGGCAATCAGGACACAACATGGTATGTGATTAAAAAACAGAGAGAAGTGCTTATACGTGTGCAGGCAACAGTAGTCGCAGAAAGATGAAACTGATGTTTAGCATAATGGTTGGCGATAACGCTCGAAAAGCGGTGGTATGTGACATAGAATGTTCCCCAATATATCTCTTTACATGTAGTTATCTAGTTATCAATGTTTATTTATGTTTCGGTTTTTGTATTTTCATTAGTGTATATTTACTTTCTTTGACTTATATTCAGTCAAAGGTTTTTATCCGAGGTTTTTATTTAAATTCCATTATTTCGTTGGTTGTATGGGGTAGAACACTATAGTCGGCGAATCAGAATTTAGATATGCTCAATACAGCTAGTTCACTGTCAGTATTGAGCTTTTTAGAATTACAGAACTAGATATTAGTTTAATCATACTATCTCAACAATATGCTAATTGTTAGCTTTTAATTATTGATTTTTAAAGATGTGACCGTGTATTTGTAAATGGTTACATTTGCAGTTTTAAATGGAATATGTCGTACGTTCCAGTACTATCTCAGTTTGATGTGTACATTTGTATCTTATATGTATTAGCCTATAGAAACTTAAGGAAATTCCTTAACCGTCATCTAAACCCCTGCAAGATATTGGAAACTCGGATACTTTGATATAGTTCTGTTCTTGGCAAGACATTTTGAATGAGAAATGTAACTTGTAAATAATGTGGACATTGGCTATTGTTTCGGATTATACTAAAATGTCTTCGTTTGATATCCACACCGGTTTATTATTATCATTATTGATAACGTTGTTGAGTTGACTGAGTTTTTGTTTATTTTTCATTATAATTTAAAATGGAGTAAAAAAAATATTATTTGTAAATTTTTCATAGCACTTGACGCAGTACACGCAGGTTATAGGTAATATATTATTTAACTTTTCTATTCAAATGTGATTAAGAATTTTAAAACATTCAGAACTTACATTACTTGCTAGCTATATTCCTGGTATGTCCCAAGTTTATATTTAAAAAATTAAATGTGCCATCCTCTGTTAATGTTACTTTTCGGGAAGCTTTGTAGACTGAGAATTACATAAAAGCTAGTGGGAATCGACATTTCAGAACTTCTTTTTCTTCACCGGAGGTTTTAGGAGAAATACAGTTAATATGTGAAATGTTTTGAAATTGAGACTTCATCAATGTAAACGGTAAAAATAATTAAAATCTGTTATTTATGCATACGTAATTTATTTAATGATACATTTATTTAAATTATCAGTATTCATAAAGTATTTATTTTTTGTACTTTATTTATTACGATTTTCATGAACTAGTTTGTAAAATGTTTTTCTTTTGTACATATAGATCCGTGTCGTTATATTTGTTCATAAAGAAATGTTGTTATAGTGCCAAGTTTGAGTTTCACGTGCATAAACAAACTGGCTGTGGATAAACATTTCAAATTGTTAAATGGTGCGTTTTACATTTCAACATTTTTTCATCTTATAAATGTTTATTCATTGTGTACATTTTTCATTTTAAATTGAAAATACTCAGGTGAAAGGTAACATGTCTTTCAGAATTTTCTTCCTTACATAAACTCTCTTCAAATGCCTCATACCAATAACATAAGACTACAACAAAAAAAAACCTGACAAAAGCAAAAGATGCTTTACATGCACAAAAGATATACGAGAAAAGAGGTCTACTTTTGCAGACATATGTACATCACACGAAGTAATTTCCTTAGTTTTAAAGCAATATCTCTATGCATCGGAGTCTTTAGGATCTGGGCAAAAACAGCTCCACAGCTGCGGGGAAATGTTAAACTATCAAGTTGACCCATCTTTCAAAGTCATTGTAAAATACCACCTAGCTATTATCCTACGCCTATTTATTGCCTTCATAAATCCACCTTCAAATCATACATGCAACGCCTCTTCGCGGTTATAGACGCAAGATCTTGGTAACAAACATGGTCACTAGTCCGCCAAATAGGAAGTTACTCAGGTCAAACCAAACTCGATCTGTATTTTGGTCTCTACTTATCTGCTGATCATTCTAAACATCAATAGCCTATAACACCCGCCCACCTTCTTAAAACCACAATCGAATCGTCCAGGCAACGCATCGTCTGCTGCTCTAGAGGTATTAACCCGGGAACCAATATGGCTGCCAGCCGGCCATATAGTAAGTGATATGGATCAAAATCCAAAGCAGCATACACCTGTATATTTTGGCGTCTAGCAACCTCCCGATTTTAAACCTCTATACACAGCATAGTTTCAAAATGTGGACAAAAACAGCTTCAGGTCGCCGTTTGTCGACTTTTCATAGTCATTCTAAAATACCACCAAGCCTATAACACCCACCAACTTATGGCCTTGTTATATTAGTCCAAAATGTCAAGTTCCAGATCACCAGTTGATCCACTTTCCAAGGTCATTCGAAAATGCTACTTAACCTATAGCCTTCTTAAAACCACATTCGAATCGTCCAATTTTGAATTAGCGCTAGCTTCGTCTTTACGGCCATGTCACCATGACATGTCTCTCAGGAACAAAAATGGCCGTCAGTCATTTTTGGAAGTAATTAAGGTCAAAATCATATCTGATCTGCACCTGTACTGAATATAAAGATGTTAAAAACTGAAGCTGTTATTGTGAGACAAAGAAAAAGTTGCATACGATTAGCACCACCACGGGTGCAGCACAACTATATGCGCATCCACTACACAATGACGGACATAAAAATCTGATTACTTCGAGAATTATCAGCGCAGATAATTAAACTTACTTTTAAAGTCGTTAATCTCAACAACACATCTTCATCACTATAAGTTGGGTGTTGCCTAATCCCTTAATACGCACAACCTATCATGATGCCTGAATTAGTGAGATACATCCATGTTTAAACCGGATGGAACGTAAAGGAACGCTTTGTTTTTACTGCTGCCACACTGTAACAAACATACCAAGTACTTATAGCTGTCATTTCCTGAAAATGTATTTCATTGCGTAGAGTTATAAACTGACAAACAACGAGTATAATAATCCACATTCCCTGGAGAATTATACATTTAATCCCAAGAAGTATACATTTAATCCCATTATATATATTAAATGAGGACTCTGCTTATTTGTTTATGAGCAGATAACATATTTCAGCCTTGTTTATGAATAGATAATGGGATATCAGCTGCATGTTTACCTGTTTATGAGTAGATATTAGGATATCAGCTACATGTTTACTACTTTTTGGTCAGTTATTTTAACTTGTTTATGAATATATACAGGTATATAATAATTAGGGTTAGCTTCTTCTGTACTCCTTCAAGTAGATGATAACAGATATAATACCTAACATGTTAACACATTGGATATAGAGAAAAATGTATTAAACTATGGCACTATAGCACGTAAATTGTTCATGTTTCTACTCCCCATTCCTCTTCAAAGGCTGAGCATACTTTGGCACAAGTCAAGGCAGCTGATAACGGATAATTGCTTATAGAATATGACTCTTCTGTGTAATCTGCATCAACCTAAAATAAATGTTAAAATGAGTGATTTCTAAAAATTTAATGCAAAAATGACTCAGTTTACAATATTAAAAGCTTACGAACATTTTAAAGATAAATGTCTGGATTAGTTACAATATTAAAAGCTTTATAAAAACTTGAAAATAAATTAATCAGTTTCCAGCATTAACATTAAAATATGATTAAAAAAGTCTTCCAGAAATCTGAACGGTAAATGATTCCAGGTAGAAGTTTAAGATTCAAGAGTTTCAAGTTTTGCACAATTGATCCTTAATTTTAATAATAGTTACATTCACATGTAATACATTTGGACAATTTCTAATTTTATTTAATAAATTTGTTTAATTTTACAAAGCTAATCTATGACCCAGACAATGCCTAGATGTCTTTTTAAAAAATGTGTTAATTCTCAACTGATCCGTGTTTGCTAGTAGTACCAGGCAAAAAGCAATTTATTGTATCAAAATATATATAACTGTCACAAAATAAATAAAAACATCAAAAATATTATAGCAACTTCAAAGCATCACAGTTTTTACTAAATCATATTTTTACACAATAACAAATATTCAAGTCACCATTGAAATAATTGTCTGTTTCTTTTACTATCACTGCCTAGCACTCCGAAAACAATTATTTTTCTGGGCCTGTTGTTCATAAGTGTGAATTCCACTTGTGCATGCCTCTTCATAAGGAATCATTTGTAGGATGCATATATGTCCCCGACTGTAATACCCCACAATGTCCCTATAATATTGACCCTCTTATAGATTACTCGTATATGCTTGGTGGAGTTACTGTAGTGGTCCTCATGAACCAAAATATCCCAGCCTGATGGTTTACAGTGGAATCATGCGAGTGTGGAGAACCGCACCATTTCACATTCACAAAATATGCACGATGGGAACATTTCAGTGTGACGGTGGCTCCAACAAGTGCATACATGTACACATAGCCTGATGTTAGAGTAATATTTTTGCTCAAAGTATCTACATGTTTAGTTTTGCCTGTTTCATTACTAATCTTGTTTGCTAATTTTAATATTCCAATAACTCAATCTCCCTAGCATTTGCAACAATTTTGTGAAATGCAATTGTAAACTTGGCATATGTTTCCATTGTTTTTTCCTAAAGACATCATTTTAGAATTCAGTATTGGATTAATCTTTCAGATTGACTAACATATTGAATAAAAAATTGTTTTATTACATTTTACATTGGAGTAAATAATTCTCTGTGTATATCTTTTACCATCTGAAACCACACAAAAAGTAGTGAAATTTAAATCTATCTGTTTTGTATATGCATAATCTGTTGATAATCATTCAGGAATTTCTACCAGTGTCTAGGCATAACGGAATATATAGACATGATTTAAATTTGCCACCTGTTATTTGTTACCTCATGTCACATAATGCTGGTGGTGGCTCATTGTACCATGTACAATACCCGCACAGTGATCATAAGAATAAATGATATCATGTGAAACTGTAATAAAGTAATACATGTCACATAACATTAAATAACAAAGAAAAAAAAAATGTCTGGCATAAAAAATACTACATACATGTAAAGGTACTTACACTTCCATGAGCCATAGCACCTATGACAAATACAATGGGTTCATCTTTGGGAACAAGTTCTTTGGGATGGACACATTTATCAGCGCTATATGACATCACTATCTTTTTACAGCCTGTAGGAAGATGGTCAGTAATGGGGTTCTTGATAACCTGTGAAAAAATACATGGATTATTATGTATTGAATAATCAATAATTTTTAGATACAAAAGCCATATTTTTAAATGTCACTAAAGTTGATAGACCAAACCTGATCCATTTTTGTACTAGAACCTCAGACAACAAGTACAATTATATAAAAGCAATGAATCTAATTTTCTAAATTACAAGGTGTTTTCAATTTTTACAAGCTGAAAATGTTTTGACACTGTAAACATTTTAATAAAATGATGATGAAATGATGGTGCATTGTAATATTAAGAGCAGATGATTCGGAAGATGAATATAAATAAAAATCTCATTAACTTCAATTTCATATATTTATTATACTGGGGAAATGGGGGTTTCTGTTCCTAGAGTAAATCATTAACAAAGCATAGCGGTGTATTGTTACAATTAATTGTCTGCGTACATTTACATGTGAACGTTGATTACTATCATGCAATATGATTAAAGTATAATAATGTCTTTAATGTAATTAAAATAGTTTGCATGAAGTACTTCCTGCAAATTTATGTAATAAATCACGCCTTCTAACTGTATATTGTCAAATTAGCACAAATTTTTATGCAAGAGACTGGGCTTGTTTCGATATTTTGCTACTGAAAGCACAGGTAGAAAATTGCAAAAAATGGGGAACTGATACGCACAAAACAGGAGATTTGACAGCTATGTTATTAACAAAGTTATACAAATATGACTGTAAATACAATTTAATATGCATAATATTGAGGGGGTAGGGGACACACCCCAAGGTGCAATGCTTGCACTTAAAAATTGGCAATGCTCGTTGCTTGCACTTAACAAGAAAAAATTAACAACCAAAAAAAAAACCGTTGGCAAAAAAAACAAGCAAAAAAAATGGTCGCCAAAAGACAATGCTCGCTGCTCGCACTTAACAGACCAAGACAATGCTCACTGCTTGGACTTAACAGACCCCAATGCTCGCTGCTCGCCCCTAAAGTCCTCAATATTAAATGATCATCAAAAGTAGACAAATATGACTGTAAATACAATTTAATATGTATAATATTAATGATCATTAATTAGGTTAGGGAATATTACTCTGCTTTCAAAGCATGTGCGCAAACTGCACAAAATAATTTTTACCTTTAGAAGTTTTTGAGGTCCATCTGAAGCATGTATGCTCAATTTGTGTAAAAGTTGAACTGAAAAGTTGAAATACAGTGAGGTTAATGGGCAGTTAGATTTAAAAGAACTGTTCAATCAGACAGAACTCTTTAAATATGACAACAGCAATGTACGTGCAAGCTTCACTGAATACTAAACAACAAAATGTACAAGGTACATTCTCAGCAATATAATTGTACAGACATTTTGCACATTCAAAACCAAGTGTGACAGACACGTCCTAACTTGTGGAAATATGCTTGTATGTTGTCCAGTCAGAAGATTACCAGGAGATAATTATGAGATACACCATCCCTAAACAGTTGCAGCAGTATCAGATATCTCGGCTAAGGCATACTCTGGAGACATCTGGTGGCGACTGATAAAAACAATAATAATTTCTAAGGGCTTGAAAGATGAAAATATCAAAGGATTGTAACTTTAGGCTATGGTGGCCCTGAAGGACTGTCGTGTTGCCGACTTGTAAAAAACAACTCGACAATTTACTATGAAATGTCGTGTTGTCGACTTGTAACAACTTGACAACCTTAATATATAATGTCGTGTTGTCGACTTGATAGGAATTAATTCCGAAAATAACCGAATTTTAATTTACGCATGCGCGTTATGACACAGACGCCCCAAATATGGTATGGAATCATGGTATGATATCCGGTGATTGACAAGCTCTTCGTTTCCTGTGATTTGCATTCTGTCCTGAGTTTATCTATAGATTTGTGATTCGCAAGTGTTAATTGTTTAATAATATAATGTCACGACACTACTGTATGCAGTTCGCTTTCATTTTGGTAAGTGTTCACACTGTTTTCATAAAGAGGGATCCCTTGGTAAGCGGTGATCCCTACCACCATAAAGTATTTATGATTAAAGTATAATTCAGTTTGAATTGTAATTGTAGTGAATTGAACTGTCCACTCTGTCTCCAATTTATGTTGCCTGTCTCGATGTTTCTGATGCACAA
>JAOXYB010015243.1:0-19648 GCA_028565635.1 Phoronis ovalis | reverse complement strand
GAGGGCTCAAAAACAAAAATCACATACATAACTTATTTCTAATCTATTACCGCATAAAACGACTTATTCTGCATCTTCTAGACATTACCGCTACAGACGCCAAGCATTTCAAAAGATTAACGTAAATTAATAATGATGGAATTCGAATCAGGTGCGTTATTCATATTTTTTTGCTCTGGAGCGAAGAAAGTAGAAGATATGGAACGGCAGCGTACCAAACTTCTGATTTTAATTCGATTGATTACGTCTAATATTTCACTAATTCGTTAGTGTGTGCATAAAACGTCGGGAGGCAGGCAATATGAAAGCGGGTGCCCATGCTCCAACATGGTTTTGCAAAAAAAAGCCTAACATTGTTACTTAAAAATTCTTTATCGCGAAATTTTGTTGGAACATGCGTCCCACTTTCATAGTGCCTGGCCCTCGGAATAAAATGACAGAAAATTAGTTTTTAACATCGTTATTAGTCATTCTAAACAACAAAAAAAAACAGTGTTATCAAACAAAACTTAGAAACCTGAATACTCCCGTAACAAATGAAAATAAATAAAAAGATTACAATCACTATGCCTGTGAGGACTCTTTCTGGTGCATTTGCATTTTTTTGATTCGTTGAACTTGATTATCAAATTATCCTGTTTGCGGTCTTGCTATTATTATATGGCTAAAAGAAGAAAGTACTCGATATTCACTATACCCTTACGTACAGGACCTCAAAAAGGAGACAGAAACATTATAACACTTATATCTCAAGTTTAGAGCAACCGCCGACGAGGCTCACGAAAAGGACTTCGCTGCGATTTTAGACATGCATCTCTAAAAATATCATCACGATTTATAAATCGAGTTGTATTAAATTAGTTTTGACTCGTTATGCGTTAATAATTTCCTTAAAAAGGAAGAAAAAGAAGCAACGAATAATAATAACAATAATTGAATTGTAGTAGCAGTAAAAGAGGGAATCGGTAAAATGTGCGCGGCACGGTGTATATGTTCCGGGATATATCACAGGTTCGTTAGACCCCACGCCGATATTCTCTATAATGGGTCTTTCGGACCAACGAACCCTTTGGACCAATGAACCTTGGGAATATAAATATGGACCATAGTTGGGAGAATGCTTTAGTATTTTCGTGAAGGCCATTTATTTTCGTCACGCCGCATCGTGCGGGATTTATTAAATGTTGTTCATTAAGTGAATCAACGTTACGTTTTTATTTTCGTGGATTGGGATTGCAATAACTTTATTTCTGTGACAAGAGATTAGTTTGCTTCTGTGAAATAAGAATGTACCAGCTACCACTTCCGCAACTGTGTTGTCAGCCATGTTACATCATTGATGCATGTAGCCGTATCGACTACCATCTATATATCAGATAAATAAGGTTTATGGTGTGATCGCCATAACCATAAATATGGCCTTACAATATGTTCTGCATAATTATACAGAAGTGACGGTTTAGTGTTAAGACTTGCTATTTAAAAAAATAATCCCAGTGTGAAGAAGGGGTCAGCTCGATAGTCCGAAGGTTCATTGGTCCAAAGATTCATTGGTCCGAAAGTTCATCGATCACATTACCTTGCAACTTTCACTTTCAACTTAATCAATAAATCCTCTAACCTATCACAAAAATCGGCAATAAACATGAACCACGTGGCATAATCCGCCAGATGGCGCTGTAAAAGCGGCGGCCTTTTTAAACCCCTGTTGAAAACCCCGGATTGCAAACCACAATAAAGATAGAGGAAATAACCGGACAAGGAATAAATATTCTGGCATAAGACAAAGGCAAGGGTGGGATGAAAGGGAAATACCGCGTTTCTACAGCTCCTGTAGTTTGCTTAAACTCAGAACCGCAATTTCGTTTGCGTCATCTAAAATTGTCTGGATATAAAGTTAAAGTTAGTATTATTTATAGAGGACATATATATTTACATATTGTAGCGAAATTAATTTTTTTATCGTATAGCGAATTCACTCTCGCACGTCTTTTATAGCAGATTTCACCCACTCGATGAATGTAAATATAGTCGGCATGCTATAAATATAAACATGGCCGGAATAAATTTGTGTCCGTTTTTTTTACCAAACACTCAGTGTTTGTATTTTACCGATATCGGTTCCCACTATTGATGTAGCGGCATAGGTGTACACACACAAGATGCTTTCATCCCGCTGTCAAGCACTGACATGATGGCAGATCGCGAGCGAAATGATGACCCTAACAAACTATTAAACCTACAAAAAAACATCCGGCGGCACGAAAAAATCTTTTATCGCGGAATTTGTTGGAACATGCGTACCCACTTTTATACTGCCTGTCCCTCCTCTGAGATAAAACAACAGAAAATCATTTTTTAATATCAATATTACTCATTCCAAAAGAAAAAAACAGTGTTATCAAATAAAACGAGTTAGAAACCTGAATACACATTTGTGTTGTATGGAAAATATTCTGTTTGTGGTCTTGCTATTATTATATGGCTAAAAGAAGAACGTACGCGATATTCAGAATACCCGTACAGGACCTCAAAAGGGGACAGAAACATTAGAACACGTATATGACTCGATATGCGTTAATTATTTCTATAAAAAGGAAGAAAAAGAAGCAACAAATAACAGAAGCAATAGAATTGTATTAGCAGTAAACGAGGGAATAGTTAAATGTGCGCACGGGGGACCTTTTTAAAGTATTTATTCCGGGATATATCAAGATATTACAGGTTCGCTATAGAGCCCCACGACATTCCCTATAATGGATTTTTCGGACCAATGAACCTTCGGACTATCGACATGGACCCGTTGAGTTTATTCTGTATAAAAAATTACAATCTATTTCTTTGTGGAAGTTTCTCACTGTCACTGTTAACATTTCAGTTTGATTAAACTGATCATATACAGTTTTCTTTTTTTATACATGGTTTTGACTTGCCTGTGTAGCAGAATGTGAGACTTGTGTTGTCATTGTCATTAACATTTTATCATAGCCCATTCTCCTCTTACACCAATTACAGAAACTTCGTGATGAATCTTGGCATACTTCTGGGATATAACTAGAGGATGGATAAACCGGAATCAAACTTGTAATTGTTTTCCATATGGTTGACTTTTGGCTGTTCATTTTGTCATGAGTCGCTTCTTTCCTGCATCTCTTGCAGGAATTTAGTGAAACTTGGCATGCTATTGGAATATAACTAGACAATGAATACTCCGAAAATCATTTTTTTTTCAAATATAGCTGACTGGGGCCATGTTTTATTCCATGATAGGCTGTTCTTTTTGTCATAAGCTTCTTGTCCTCCTACACCACTTGCAGGATCTTTGTGAAGCTTGGCATACTATTGGATATAAACTAGATGATGAATAATCAGGTATAAAGTTTTGGAGATGATTTCCAATATGGCCAACTGGCGGTCATGTTTGTTCTCTGCGTTAATTTTTCGGCAGTTAATCATCTGTCTGTTCCTTTGTCTAGCGATAACAACTTCAGTTTTTGTGAGATCAAATTACATAGATTATATTTTTATAATTAATTGATTCCAGATTGTTAATTCTAGTTATTTCCAATAGTATGCCAAAGTTTTGTTAAGTTCCTGCAAGTGGTGTAGGAGGAAAAGACTGAGGCTTATGACAAGAAATGTTTTCTTCATATTTCCCTCAATTCTCTCTAATGGTCTGTAGTAAGAGTTCACAAAGAAGTTTATTGGTTAACACTGCACAGAAAATTAGGAGTAGGAATGAGACTTGATTATCTTTATTTATGACTGAAAACAAATTTCTGTGATGAGAGGCTATTTACTGGTGACAATATTTTACTATTGAGGAGGATTGGAAATAAATTGTTTCCATATGTCAATTCGGCATGATGCTGCAAAAAGTAACAAAATCAAATTAAACTGTAAGCTGTTTATTTGCATAAAACACATCAAAACCTACCAACATACTCTTCCTTTTCATATTAACGGAACATCATTTAGTTAAAAACCGAAAATTTCACTGAGACATGCACTCCATGTAATAAAATGTTTATGTATATTTTTAAAATTACATTATTTATCTGGTACCTTTTGGAAGTGCTGTACCCTTCATGATAAAATGCCTCAAAGTTTGCTTTTGCAGACAGATGCCCATCATACATGAAGTAGCTTCCTTAGTTTTAAAGCAATCTCACAGGAGGTACTGTATCAGAATCTTTAGGTCACAGACAAAACCAGCTTGACAACTAGGAAAATGTCAAATTTTCAAATAGTAGACTCAATCTTCTTTCAGTCATTCTAAAATACCACCTAGCCTAAAACATCCATTTACCTGTGGCCTTCTTTAAACCAAATTTGAATCATACAAGCAATGCTTCACCTTTGAGGCTAAATACACAAACCAAAACATACTGTCTTGGGAACCAACATGGCCGTAAGTCGGCCATATTGGATGGGCAGCAGGTAAAAAAAAATCATACTGAATCTGTATTTTAATCTATATTTATGCTAAATATGAAGCTGATCCAATAAAAACTAAAGCTGTCATCAGCACAAACTATGGGAACAAACATGGCTGCCAGTAATCCAGGTTAAATTCACAGTTGACCTGCATTTTGACCTCTAATTTACTTTCTGAAGTAAAGAATTCTCTATATGTATCGCTTTTCAAGATCAGGCCAACAACAGTTTATTGCGAGACAAAGAAATATGACCATATTAGAAGTAATCATCATCAAAATTAAACCCGAGTTATATCTTATTGATAAAAGCTGAAGTTGTTATAGCAAGATGAGACAAAGAAAAGGTTACATACAACGACAACGACGCATACAAGATGAGAATATGCCCTACATCCACTTTTTAGTGATGGGTATAAAAACTACACTAGTAGGCATTAAAACATTTAGAAGTTAATAAGTTTACTTTTTTGGCAACTTGTTTTCAGGGTATCCCCTGTTTGGGAATTACTCAGGATTATATGTACAGATAATATTTCACGTGTTTAACCAGAACTGAAAGATCATCAAACTTTTGATTTTGTTCATGCAATTAACCAAAAACAGCTCAGTTTAAATTTTACCTTTGGTTTTTCAAATATAGGCTTAATCATATATTATTTAAACCAGATATTTTAAATTAATTTACTCCTAAAATCACAAGGTAGATGCAGTCGGCCATCAATATGTTTGATCTCCGATATCAAGATCCCTGAATATTTAAACATGCGAATGCTTCGCAACGAAAGGTAAGACAAAATTTAACAAACCATGAACAGCAATTAATTCTACCTAAGAGTCTCAATAATTTATAGTATTTATTTTCACTCGATCACAACAGCAGCTGAGCCCTGTTAATATTTCATAACCATCCGTTCTGATTATAAGCACCATGAACGTGTAAATATCTTTTCAACAGTATTAAAACTACACATTGTACATATTAAACATTAAAAACTTGATGGTGTTTTGCCATAACTATTAAATTGCACCTGGCACTTAAATGCTATGGGGATGTCCTTGGTGGAAAATCTTGGAACTAAAAGTTATAATATTTTTGAAATAAAAAGATGAGAAACTCGGTCTTAAACAGTTTCTTCAAATTACATCTTCTTTTGTCAGTAACTCATTAAGTTATTCAATATTATGTAAGCACTTGGCGGTCTCCTTACACACTTAAAGGTACCAGGTAAAAGAAATGTGTAATGACACTCAACACAGTTTTAGTCACCTACCACCAGTAGACTGTCCTATTGATTTGATTACAAAATGTTTAACTAATATTTAGCACTGGCAGTAGCCTAGTTATTCAAAATACCACCTGCTCACTTATGGCCTATAAAAAAACCTTGCTTCAACTGTTGAGCTTTTGAAAAAGTTTTATTCACTGAAAGCAATGATTCAGTATGTCTTAAATTTGCACTTAAATTTTGTCTCCCAAGGACAGCTTTCCACAAATTGAACTAAGGTATACTAGCCTGACTTGTTCAGGTGAATGCAAACTGACTGTTATGATCTAACAGAAGGCAACTACAATCAAAACATGTAAATATTTTTTTCTCTGATTTTACTTGATAACCTGCATCATTAGCGGCCGTTAGCAGATGCACTTAGAAAATATGTCACATCCAAACAACAGCAGTGATGGTCTAATGAAAGACAAGTTCAGTTTTTTCTTATATCTCATCAAAATAAATAGAACCAGAGCTTACGCTAAGTGTCAGCCACAGCACATTAGTTTTGTGGTGGTCAACTACAAGACATTAATTTTGTGCCGTTAACTATAGGGTGCTTAATACGACCTAAAATAATGCGTGCGGTTCATAATTTTTAGTAGTAGACAAATACAGTACATAAAGTAACACATAATTATATGAAAATAACAATTTTGGGTTGCCTGTGCATTAAATTGTGTGAAATAACACATTATTATATACATTAACATAGTATTCAATTTCATTACTATAGCAAGAAATATAAATAAATTAAATGGTCTACAGTTTTAATTACTCATCATTAGGCTTGTTACATCATTACACTTAAACTAGAGATTTTGGAAGAGTTCCTATGTGCAACCCATATATATTTTATACCATTTGAATATACTTATAGGTATAATGTAAACTACAGTTAATATGTTATTCATTGGAGGAAACCAAGCTTACTAAACTTTATGACATCATCACTGCCCAAATGGTAAAAAATAGGAAGTAAACTTTGCACCACATATAAATACAGAATGATGAAAAATAATTTTCTAATGAAACTTGGTCAACACATTCGTACGGAACAGTAGTGCTTTAAAATTTCTACTAATTTGTAAACAAATTGGCTAATTTTTTTAGTGTTACAAGTTAAAAAGCATAATTTTAACCTATTTTAAAAGCATGCTTGGGTGATTTTTTCCCTATGTATTATTAACTTTTTATTCACCTGTTACCTGCCTTACCATTATATTTTTGTTTTATGGAAATAGATTTTTTAATTTGGTCACTGAATTGCTGATATTCTAACAAATGTGCGAGGATACTGGAAATGCAACACACTGTAACAGCATTTTTTTAAAATGCACAAAAGGTGGACCACAAAACTTCTGCTCTCGACTGTTGCATGAATCAAAGTCCTAGTTAAGAGTCACATGATGATTCTATCCTTTGGGGCTATTGAAAAGAATAATTTAATCAAATTTTGTATGCCATCTTAGTACGGCGAAAGTAAAATCTCTCGATTTAGAAAAATATTTCTTTTTTATGCAAGAATCAGTGGTTTGCCATGAGAAGAGAACTGTTAAATAGCAAAGGAACTCTTCCCAAATCTCTAGCAATGCTTATTAACTAACTAAACAACAAATGAATTCTTACATAACTCATCTACTCAGGCTTTTAGTATCCCACAAATTAGCTTGCTTGGTGTTGTATATAATCATAACCAGCATTACTTCATGCCGTTGTGCATTATTCTAATTCTGAAAATTGGGAAGCACATTTTAATGTTTGCATAATTTCACAACAATACAAAAAGTCATCATCAAACAAAGTTTCAGATGGTGATATTGATTAACACCAATATTGAGCAGTGAATTCTAAAGAGAATTCAATAATTTCTTATTTTCAAAATAAGTTCTTGCAATACGAGTGAAAAAATTGAACCCCGGGGTACTCAAGGATTTTTGACTATGGGGATGTGCCGCGGAACCCAATCCAAAATTTTAGCTTGCGATAGCAAACCCAATCCAAATTTTTTGAAATATAAGGGTAGCAATCCAAATTTTGTGACGTATAAGGGTTAGCAATCCAAAATTTTAAAATCTTTGAGTAGCAATCCATTTTTACACAAACTGACTGATACAAACCAAATTCCAAAAATCATTTTATGGATACAAACCTAAAATTAATCCAAATTATTTGCTGTAAGCAGCTGGTAGCAATCCAAATTTTTGAATTTCTTTAAGGTAGCAGTCCAAAAAAATGTGGTAAGAAGTATACAATCCAAATCCAAAATTTTCAACTGGGCTGCACACTCCCACCAAAAAATACCTCGAGTACTCCCCCGGGAGTTGAACTGTGAAAAGCTAAATAAATTCTGTTCCTTGTTATTTAATATTTAATAATTATTTTCCTTACCCATAAGGTGACATTTTTGAGATCCATACAATCTTGTATAATTACCTGGACTTTGATTTATTTTATAATTATATGTACCTGTCACACTTTGAAATTCATTTTCATTCGTTTTTTTGTTGTAGTTCCTGCCTCCTCATTTTTAAGCTTGACTCTTCTTTTATATCTTCCTTCTGTAATCATAAAAATTACATAATTATGAATACTGCAGTTACAGTAAAACATTTTACATGTATATAAAATGCTTCTGGACAGCTCTTATGCGGATAGTAGTGTGTGTGTGTGTGTCCGCAATCGTTTGACTGTGACAAGGTATCTTTACAAGCCTTTTCACGTAGTATTATCATCAATATTTCTGAAACAATGTTGTAAACGAGATTGAAAATAAGATGCTTTATATATAAAAATGTGTATTCAATTGCCCTCCAGAAATTTGTATTAATTCAAAATATAATCACCTCCTTATTACTTCTCCTTGAATTTCTTTTCTGCTTAATCTTCTCTATTCTTTGCAGTTTTTCATCAATTTTCTGAAGTTCATCCATATTATCCATGTTAAGTTTTTTAGATGCCATGGTTGTGGAAGCGGAAGGAGGTGCTGTGGCGGCTTTTTTGGCCTTCACAGGTCTGGGAGATGAAGCTGCATGGAGCGTACCTCGTTCCCTGCTCAAGCCAAATCCTTTAGGGCCAGACCAGCTAAATCCGATATAAAAAAAAACTGATTTATTCCACCACTGTGGTTCTTTTATTGGAATCCCTGATGGAATTATTAATGTATAATCGACATTGCCTTTAATTTCAGTGCGCACACAAATATCAGTTCCTTTGTTGAGTAAAGTGCCTTCAAATTGCTGAAGGTTTTGTCGAACTGCATTTCCCTTCCAAAATTCATGCTCTTGTAAATGTCTCTGCCCCTGAAAAACTTTACCAGAATATGTCAATCCATATTGATCCATCGACTTTCCCAAGAAAAACATTGTTGTGCTACTCATACGATACTGCACTTTCACTTTAATACCCTCACTTTGGAAAGGATACTTATCAAAGTATGCTTTTTTCCACTGTACAATACACTCTTTCAAGTCTTTTATAGTGGATTTTGTTGCAACATATTCACGAGGCCAGTTAAGCATGGTGTAGAACATAAATGGCTCTAGATACACATGTCGTCTTCCCCTAATTTTCTTTCTTTCTTCATAAAGTCTTGAACTCCATTCAACAAGGTCGCCAAATTGTACTTTACATGGGATTTCAAATGCCAGGGACAACGTTAAATGAGCTCCAATGAGTACCATATAGTCTTCAGCACTAGCATGAGATGACTTGACATTATCTTTCATCAGGAAAATAATACGGCGTAATTTATTAGATCCTTCTTGCAGACCTTCATTTCTGCAGTCAAACATGGTTGTAATAGAGTTACCACCTAAGCACTGTATTCGGCGTTGCCTAAACCTACATTTCTCTTCATCACTAAAATCATGTGGAGGCTGGTCAACAACTTCACCAAAATAATTGTTAAGTAATTCTATATATTTGTTGAGCTTTTCTTGACTCTGGTGATGCTGGTATGCTTTATAATCATCAATGAGTGAATCTTTAAGTTGCATATTTTGATCCTTTAATATGCTTATACGTGACTGGATATTGTAATGTAGATCTTTCACTTCACGCAGAAGATCCCTCCCATCTACATCCTTTAAAAATTGGAGTTCTTCTGGACAGTACACGGGATCAATTAGGAATTTGTGCATCTTACTGGGAGGCTTTCCATTAAATACATGGCAAAGCACAAGGCAGTCCAAAAGTGTAAGGACAGCGCTTATTTCTCCAAAATAGCCAACATCATTGTGATGTGAAGTTGCCCTTTCTTGCTCACTAAATTCCTGCTCCTTTCGAAAGCAATGAATTGCAACAAAAGCCAGCTCAAATGTTTCTTTGATTTGATCTTCAGAAATGGCTGGCTGATGTGACGATAGATTTTTATATACTCTTTGCAAATGGTCAGTATTTAGTTTTTCCCTGTACACTTGGCATAAAGTATCCTGCAGATAAGAACTTCTATCAACCAGATCCAAAGCCTTCTTAGCATATTTTTCAGCTTCATCCCAGTTTTCTCTTTTGATGTACAAACGTGCCAGCTGCTGAGCAATAAAGGGGTCACTGAACAATTCAAATCCTCTGATTAATACATCTGTTGCCTTATCTTGCGTCTCATGATCAATCACATTCTGTAAGAGTGGAGGAAATGAACTTGCCGGCTTTCCGGAAGTTCGATCTCGTTCTCGCTTTTTCAAAACTGTACGCACTATATCCTCGAGTTCTCTTTTAGATCTATTGTTAACTGTTTTGAATATGGATTCTTGTGCCATAAATTCCACCATTACCTCACTAGTTGTTTGAATTTCATGGTTTTCTCCTAATTCTCCACCAGTGATGATGCTAAAGATTTCTGTTGAAAGGATATTGTTTATGATTCTTAAACATTTATTATGTACGTAACACTGATCAGGAGTTTCATTCAAAAGATTTTGCAAAGGATCACTTATGTTATTTTCCCAAAATGGTCGTTGTTGTTGGTATTCTTTGCTTGCATTTCGTTTAGTTGGTGGTGCATAAATTCCATAAATAGATCGGTAACCAGGCCTCTTATGACAAGCACTTGTAGGCATGAATTCATCAAAGCAGGCTACTGGAATGGGTCTGAAATAGATGTCAAAAGTGTTCAGCATAGCGATGTACTTTAGCAATTCCATCTCTTTCGAATCACTAATTTTCCTTAAAAACTCTGTAGTCATTTTCTTTACAGACTTTGAACAAAAATTTTCCTTCAAGATGTTAAAAGAAATTAAAAGCTTGGGATCAGGTGCCCCCTTCTCAAACTGATGCCTTTTCTCCAAACTTTCATGCTTCTCTTGAAACCACTTTAATTCTTTCTTACTGAGCCAGTGTCGTAAAGCATCTTTTTCATTTTTAGGTATCTTGGCATTTCTAGAACAAATAAGGAAAACAAAAGTGGGATTTGGCTTATCAAGCACCCGGCGCCTCTGCTTCACCATTTCTTGCAGTTCAGCTTGCAGTGTATTAACCTTCTCATCATCTTCGTTGTCAAGTAGTAGTAGAACTGGCTTTATGGCATGAGCATCCGATTCTTCCTCTTTGTAGCATCTAAACTGCCATATCTGTGTACTTGTTTTCTCTTCAACAATAGAATTTACAACACCACATCTATATTCTTTTCTTAAATCCCACAAAATATGCCTAGCGGTGGTAGTTGCTCCTGCACCTGGTTCGTGTTTTAAAGGAATAACTGCAACACCTTCTTCCCCGATACCTTCAGTTAAAGCTTTTGTTACTTGTCGTTTAATAGATGTGTGAATGTCTCTGACTAGGACATGAGTGCCGCACCAAAAATTCCACCAGCTAACCTGTCCACCCCTATAAAACCTTTGTTCTTTGTCTTTTTTAAATGCTTCTATGTCCAACTTTTTTGCAAGATCTTTTACACAGTTGTCACACTCATCCAAGCTAAGGATTTTTAAATGAGTCCATTCACTTCTGTTTCGTTGCTTCAACTGACATATACCATATGAGCTTGGGAGTCTACAAGAACTTTTCAAGTTTGGTCCACAGATGCTGTGGGCGATCTCTGTGATAAAACTGAAGGGAATGTCCACGATGGTTCTCATTGCCAGATTTTCTTGTGTTGCACAGTTACGTTGAATAATCTGTTCATTCCAGCATTTTACTAAGCTACTGTCTTCACATATTACACACCACTGATCTGGAAACTTTGAAGCAACTTCATTGAATAACTCCAACATAATTTGAAAATTATCTGACAGCAACAGGAATACAATTATGGCTCTACCTTCAGGAATTTCTTGCTTTAAATACTTTGTAACTTCAACGAGATATTCTCGTTTCTCAGTCTTCCATGAGACAGGGTCAAGTGGTTGCACCACGGGAATGTGTCCATTTACAGAAATCCAAGATTTTGCTTGCAAAATAAGTTGATCCTCTTCAAGTCGTTGACTGCTCTTACTAGAAAACTCATCCAACATTGTGTGTACCATACTCTCATCTTCCTCTTCAAAAACTTTATAAACACTAGCATTTGCATCAAAGTCAAAAACCGCTCTCCAAGGAATTTCTTTACAAAATGCTAAGTTTTGTTGAACATATTCTTTGGACACTTCTGCAGTGGCTGGGCAACCAAGGGCTAACACAGGGAAAAGGCCATCAAAGGAATTCTGCCCACGAGTTAAGAGATTTCTCAAAGTATCATCACAAGTGGAGAAAAATGCAGGCGGTTTGCTGTCATTAGGTGCTTCTTCTGCTTTCAGTCTTTGATTTGAGGCAAATGCCTTACTTTTACGTAAAGCAATTATGTCATCTGTGAGCAGCTTACAAGATTTTCCTTCTCGCCAGCAATAAACTGCTTGTCTTTGAAACCCACCATCCTGTTTTGGTATACGGACATAAAACACACTGTCTTGGCATACTGAATGGCTGGGTATTACATCCATTTCAATTACAAAATTAGAGTCACGTTCATCAGGACTGTTTGTTTTAACAAATACTGGTTGCAGGACACAATATTGTATTGCTTCTTTTTGATCTTCTTCAAAACATGCAAACAATTTGTTGAAGGCCTTGTTAATCAGTTCTTCAGATACTTTAACACCATTCACTCTTCCACCCATTTCAACTGAAGTTACACCAAAGTATATAGTAGCATTAATACTGGCATTAAGGGTTGCACAGATATATTCAGCAGCTTTTTCACAAAACTGTTGCTCTGTATTTACATTAGTACATTCGACAAAGATGTGCACTGGTTTTACTAAGCTTTCGGTTTCATTTCCCAAAAATGGAATAATTCCATTTTTTGTGTACATTAAATCATCTGGCACTGGATTTGTCATGAACGGTCTGTACTTCTGAATAACCAGAGGCATCGCATGATTTGTTATCTGTCGTGAAGATGAAGCAACAAAGTCATTACAACTTCGATTCTCTTTCAAAATATTTTTTTTTGCTATTAAAATCCTCTTGACTTTACCAATAGTTAGTTTAGGACAGATTTTGTTTATGTCACCTTCTTCTATTGCTTCCAAAAATACCAAACCATCTATTTCTTGAATTTCAAACTGCTTGGCAGATTCTTCATCTAGGTGGCACTGTTCCCTAAGCCAATCAGAGAGCTGTTTTGGATTATAATTATACAGAGGACTCTTCTCAGCACCAGACGAGGTATCTGAAAATATAAGACCCAGGACTGCCATGTGATTATCCTGTATTAAAGAATGTCTACTTGGTTAGTACCATTTTTACGTACAACAAAATGATGAATACCGCAATCAAATATCAATTGTGCTAGCAACATAAAACTATGGAAAGAACCAAATTTCTAAGCCGAAGCAATAAAAAAATACATGTATTTTATATGATCTTATAGTAACCTTTGTATGGCCTCAAATTTGTTGATGTGTTGACTTGGAAATGATACCATGATCTCTGGATGATTACGGTCAACTCTCCCCACCATGTCATAAGTCAAATAACTAGTCTAAAATGATCAAGAAGTCCCATAGCGAGCTGGGCCACATTTTAAAACCAATGACAGCTAAAGTCAAGCTTAATCTGCACTTGGAAACTATTAGGGGTTAGTCATCTCAATAATAAATATGAATATGGAATTGTAAACAGTTGTCTGTTTAAGTAGATGCTCACATATCTGGTCGCCACCAGCAAGAAAAAATGATTAATTAGGTTAAGCTCATATGCTCAGGATTGTGTACAATCATCACAAACATAAATTCATGTCTTACGAGGTGTCTCATCAGAGTTATGGGTCCAAATAGCTTATTCTGAAAACATACATATTGTAAGTGATCCAGGCCAAAATCAAATTTAATTAACCTGTAGTTTCATCAATATTTATGTCCTTCAGCCTTGCAACGGTATTTCAATCTATCACTGTTTTCAAGATATGGGCACAAAAAGAATAAAATTAATATGGATACCAATCGGCCATATTGGAAGTGATCCAGGTCAAAATCAAACTTGTGACTTGTATTTCGACTTTTTGTCCCTTAAAAGTTTTTATTCAAAGTTTTTCGAGATACTGATATACACAACTTATCTCGAGATAAAACATGGCCACCCATCAGCCATATTAGAGTCGTCAACTGATTCTAACTTTACCAGTATATATGAAGTTGATATCATAAAAGCTGATCAGAAGCTGTTATCTAGCTAATGCATGATATATCCCAGGTAAAGATCTACCAGAACAGCAGTAGCATGCCAAGTCTGAAGGTCAGCAAGCTAACAGTCGAGGCACCAACTTTTTTTTAAAATTGTTACCTTTTAGTACATAAATTACTCAAAAGGTCATCAAAAGTACCTCTATGTAACCTAATACCACCATTATTCAATGTTTTTATAGTAATTTGACCTTTGACCTCCAAATGACATTTTGCCCTCAAGGTCAACAATGGTATATCCTCAGAAGTTATATCAGAAGTATCATTCCCCTACCTCAAACTGTCATCCAGATTAGTATATAGCTTGCTAAAAATTAGACAGAAAGAAAAAGGTAGAACATCCAAAACCAATAAGCTTGCTGCCGTATCAGCAACCATGACAAGAAATACAGATGACACAGAATATGGTACAAAATAAATAATCAACAAATCATTCTTTTAAGAATTGAAGAACTTGTGTTATATTTCCAGAAAATATCAAACTATTTCATACCTGCTTACCCTTTGGCTTAATACTCGTGGAAAAGTCCAAATCTGACTTTAATGTTTACACCTATTTTATAAATACAAATAAATAGAAATATCAGTGTTCTGTTATTCATTTCAATTTACAAAGGCTATCAGCAACATTAAAACCAACCATACATACTTGTTGTTTGAATTAGAGATGGACTACCAAGCATGTGTGGAACATCTTCAGAATCCATGACTACTTTCAAATATCCATAACTTGGAGTAACGATTGGTTCAGCTACTATTAAAAAAGACAAAAAAATGAGTTTAAGAAAATTCATAAACATTTAATGCTTGCTAACAAATTTGGTCAAATTCATACCAGGTAAAGTGCTCTCGCAGGAACAAACATGGCCACAAGTCGGCCATATTGAAAATAATCAAGGTCAAAATAAAACTACGTAACTTTTAAACAAAATTAATAACTCAATGGAAGCAGCAATGTTTGATGCCATTGATCTTTTGACAAACATCGACTTTTACTGGTTTTTGTAAATAATTATTAAACTTCAAACAAGGCCATAGTTGGGCAACGTTAATCAACGGACTGATGGACTACAACGGACTGAAGTAACGAACTAACGGGGAAAAATGAATTTAGTATTTAATTATTATGTGATCTGTCGTCTCAATTATTTTTTATTACATAAAAATCAATGCGGAGATTATAATTTAGTAAAATACGAAGGGTCGTTACTGATTACTCTCATCTTGCAATGTTGCCGCACCTGTTAAAAAATATACTTTAATTTCTATTCAATCTCAAGAGAAAATGTACTAAAAAATCATATCCAAAGCATTTGTTAACTTTCAATAGAACTTTTTATGCATCTAACTGCACATTTTCCAGGCAAAATCCGGTGGGGGCAAAATGCGTAAAATCAAGGACAATTTATTTCAGTCTCATAAAATTATGAGACGGGTCTTTCAACTTTCCCATCATGCCACGATAGAAATTATTATATTTTTCATAAATGGTTGTTATGCAACAAATCGCAAATTGTAGTTTTCATGGAAACCAAAATTTTAAACCACATGACTATCACGTGATTTGACTGGTATATCTAAACAATAACAGTGTCGAATGCTGCACGTAGATCTCATGGTTCATTCAGTAAGTTGTCTTTATATCCATTTAAAATTATTCTTTTGATAGTGGAATGGGAAATTGAAACCTTTTTCGTCAAACTAAACAAGCCCAAAGCTAAGCAGCACAATTTTATCCTGGTTTTAGCGAGGTCATTAGAAGTTACCGATAAATGTGATGATGATACAATTTATACAAGTTTTGCGACTTATTACTCCAAGAAATTAATTTATTATTATAAAATAATGAGAAGTTCATCTGGTGTAAATGTTACAGTGATTATTAGCTATGTTTTCTTTGTTAGTTCGCTTTTTACTCCACCAGTCTGATAATTCATCCAGTCCGCTGATTAACGTTGACCGCCATAACTTAAATGACAGGGCATTAGCCTTATGACCTTGAGATCAAAATCTCACATAAAGGTAAACATTATGTTATTTGACATTATTCAGGAACATTCCAAAGGTTTGTATTATATAACTGGTAGAATACCCAATTCTTACTTTAAATTTACCCTAAAATACATGATACCAGACTCTTCACCTCACATCAGTTGCAAAAGCTGTTATCAAATTCGGTATCAAAATATAAGCAGAAGCATTAAAATTAAATTTTTTTTTCTTAAAAATACAATTATGTTCACATTAGGTTCCACAACAAAAAAAAAAAATGGCAAAGTACAGTACAGCTCAAAAAACTATCTTCCCTTTAGCTTCGATCGAGATGCGTCTAGTCGCGATTCAATCGCAAAATCATGATATTGAATTGCATCCAAATCGTGACTGGATCGCGTCCGAGATGCGTCTATGAAATATGGATCACGTCTATGATCGCATCTATGAAATAAAATATGGATTGCGTCTATCAAAACTGAAATATTAAGTTTCAGACGCGGTTGTGTTAAGATTCAATGACTAGTACATGTATTACAAATTAAAATTCAAATTATATGCCCTTTAATTAGCAGGACATTTCAGAGGGAATGGTTCACACCCCAGATTCATTACACTCGTACTTGAAAAGGCATTTAGCATCCTTTTCCTTCTTTGTGAGCTAGACAAAGTCCATAGTCAACTTGAAACACTGAACACAAACTATTTTGATTCAAATTGTATTTTTGAATACGTATATATTTTCTTGCAGTAACTAAACTTGCTGTTTTGATCCCCGGCGGCAACTGCATTCTGACGTGTAAAACTGATACAACGTATCTTTGAGGCTTTCAGGGGCTGCCGAAAGAAGAGGTTTAAGAGCATTATCTAGACCACTTTGATATCAAAATGCAATGCATGCTGTTTGCCCGATCCCTAGGGCTGTTTGTAGTGTGGGTAATAATTTGATACCTAGATTTTAATGAGTTGTTTTTATTTCCACATAATTATATGGACAATACAACTAACAAGAGCTAATAAAACTACAAGTCGTAAGTATAACTGCATGATTTTAATTTTACTACTTTGTTTATTCAAGCATGCAACTTTTAAATAACAACTTAAAAAACACGTTTATGTTAATTTTATTATAACTCTTTTTAATTGTCACTTTTACTTTAATTAAAAAACCCTTTTTACTAAACTTTTACTTAGAACTAAAAGCATAGTGTTAATAAATACTTTACATTAATTACTGTTGACATTTATTAATTAAGCATGTTAAGCAATATTAATGACATCTTAGGGATCATCTCAAAAGTTATCGCAATGACCCCAAACGTATAGCGTTTAATATAGGGGGCAGGGGGGGGGGAAATCCACATACGTTTATGAGTTAGTGCAAAAAATCATGCGTAGTGTTTACGGTATTTATTAAAAAACATTCCTTAGTAAATATAGAAGTTTTAGGCTCTATTTATTCTACCACTCCATGAACATTCATACAAGTGTGCAAAAATGTACGAAATTGGTGGAAGAGAAAGGACAGTGAAATACCTGCATCAAACGGCTAAACCATGCCCCGGGTACCATCCAGTTTTAACATTACAGCATAGGGATACAACAGTCGTAAAGCGGGACGACATATTTACGTCACTGCAGACGATACACGCAAGAAAGATGTCCAAACAGCTGACATTATTTGGTACTGTGGCGCCGAAAAGCAGAGCAATTTACAAACGTCAGCCTTTAAACAGGTACCGGACGTTTGTAAACAGCTTTGTGTCAAAACATACAAGTTTATCGGTAGAGGTAAATATTTTTTAAATAGAATTTATCATTGATTTCGCTCTTGAAATTGATTTCAAGATTTTACACGTGCATGATGCCCAGTCTGTGTTTAACATGCTGAAATCAGAATAACACACACTGGAAGAATTTATGTTGCTATCGGCGACTCTAATTGAATCAGAACTTGTTATCAGGAGAGCATCTGCCTTGGAAATGTCTTTTTCTGATAACAATATTAAAGTTCAGGCGATGTTGTAATAAAAAGTTAAACTAGATAATGCACGATCCATATTCGTTCAATAGTCAACTGTGTTTTCTATAAAAAACGACACAGTGTGTCATGGCAAATTACAGTTCAAGAATGCACCAGATTGCAGGAAATATTGCCCCCGGAACCCCTTAGGTTCGCAACTGTATAGGGCAAAAATCTCACTAACCTCCCAACGTTTGACCAGGGTGGGGGGGGGATAAATCCTATATTAAACGCTATACGTTTGTGGTCATTGTGATAACTTTTGAGATGATCCCTTAAAGGATATTTTACTTGCATGCACTTCACATTGTAAAAACTTGTAACAAAGTTAGGTTAAACAAAGTTTTGGACTCCGAAATATAAATTAACAAATTGAAACGGCAAATTAATTGTTTTGCTCTTGCGATTATCTGTTTGGGAATCCATACTCTTAAATAAATAGAGGCCTCCACTGGCGGTCGTTTTCCAATATGTTGATACTTGAAATCAAGAGGGACTTTGTTTCTTTGACCTGTTACATTTTTATTTGTAGCTTGTTCTTTGGTGAAATAACCTTCTTGAAAATGCTGTTGCCAAGGCAGACAATTTTTTTGCATCTTCAGATACTGTAACGGTTGTGAAAGACGACGCCCAGTACAATCATACTGCGGCGGTGGAGAGTGAACTGGAATTGACAGTATATATATTTTGAAGGTAGAAACAAGTGGAGTGACGTGGAGTTGAGGGTATGTTTTGCAAGGAAAAAGTACACGGCAGTGACTTAATCGATGACAACAAAGAAGATGGAACTAACGGCATTTCAACAATAGAATATTTGATGACTATATATAATGCAGAATTCTATGTCACTATTGTTTGTTGAAGTGGATACCGAGATCGGCAAAGAAGATTGTCGGGCGTTATCTGATTAGACTCGGCGGACAGCGAATGAAGAGACGCTGTTGACGGTTGTTCTGGAGGTTGATTTCATAATCCTACTGGTGTGAATTCGGTGGATAGCGACGGAAGAGGCGATGTTAACCGTTGTCCCTGAGGTTGATTTGACGATTTGACTAGTGACATGTAAAGAAGGGGGTGGCGATCTAACTAAATATGCCAACAAGCCAACGCTCAATAATAATAAGGAAATAGAAACCTTATGCATTAATGCATGGGGTGTGTGTTACACCCGTGGAGGCTCTGTGCTGTTGAGTTCTCACTTAAGCACGGATGAGAACTCTAAAGAACAATAGGTCTGTGGGATTAGTAGATCTATTTTTGGTTCTT
>JAOXYB010015232.1:0-19651 GCA_028565635.1 Phoronis ovalis | reverse complement strand
TAAACAATATTGAAAATTATCCCGCCAAAGACGATACCAATGCTGGGTATCCTATAGATAGGATAAACAGCAATAAAGATACCATGACCGCACCTAAGGTCAGGTGATCAGCGGATGCGAACATAACAAAATACAGAAACTTGGGCACTACAAGTGCTAGTTACTAGGTTGTTGCAGAACTTTTTACACTAAAACTTGATTTAGACCTTAAAATTGAAGTAATATTAAGCTGTAATATGAATTCCTTTTGTTGAATTTAAGGTTTGAGTCAAATTTGGGCAATTTATTGAAAACAGACTTGCCTAATAAAAGCATACATTTGGAAAAAGGTATTAACTTTATGAAAAATCCTTTAAGTTTATTTATCTGTTATGTATCTTTAGAAACACATTATTTAAGAACTAAAAAAATTTTTAAAAATCTAAGATAACATATCAGAGTTCCTAGTTAAAAGTTGATTTTGGTCAAATTTTAGCTTTAGTTTCTGCAGGGGAAATAGATGTATATTTTTTTGTATATTTTTTTTGAATATTGCGTTTTGAAAAACAAATGTTTTTACCCAAAATTGGACCTTTAATTACTGATTACATTATCATGTGATAGATAAGTAAAGTCATTTTTCATAATCCTTAAGTTAATACCTTTTCAAATATTATACTGTTATTAGTCTATTATTGACTCAAAGTGTAAAGTGTGAATAACTTTTCCTGAATAGGTTTTCGACATGTTGAAAAAAACTTACAATATCTTTATCTACTCTTGCTGTAAGAGGTGTGACAATATCGCCTTCATCATTTACAAAATATTCAAACAAACCATCTGCCTTTAACCTGTAATAAAAAATAGCTTTTTCATGATACTTTATAAGCGATATAAACAAATTACTTATGATTTCAGAATTTGAGTGGAAAAATTGTTTTCAACATTTGCTTATTATAATATAGCGGCAGAATCAGTATTTATTTTGTGCACAGAAAAATAGTACGACACTATAAATAGTAAAATACGGAATGACCAAACACTTCACAAATACATGTAACATACTCTTGTCAATAAAATCCCAATACTTGAATTTAGTCTCAGCATTATTCAATAAGAAATTCTAAAACACTGTTCCCCTTAATATTTCATCAGACTCATATTACATGCTCACCTATTACATGAATCGATAAAAGACTGGCTAAAATCAATGCCTATGACACTACTGAAGTCTGAAGCGAGTTCAAATGTTGATCTTCCAACAGCACAACCAATGTCAAGAGCACGACTAGGAATACCAGACTACGAATAAAGATTGAATTGATATGTTATTAATTTAATATGTTTCCTAAAAGAATAACATTGTTATTAAAGGCATCGGGATTCATCATATTCAAAACTAACACAGACATTTTAATTTAGTTTAAGAAATTATTTGATTCACTTTCTCATGAAAGTGCATTTTACAATATTCAATTTGTAGAGGCTTCAAAAATAATTCTTGTATTTTTAATCTGCAGTGGGAAAAAACATACTTAACCATTAGTCATTGTTTTGTATTTCACAATCCATACAAATGTGACCTTTATATAAACCTGGCAATGAAATTCGAAACTTGCGATAATTTTAAGCTATTTGCATGCACTCCTTTGTGGCACAACCGGAAGTTAGAGGGGGTTTGATCAAACTCAACTAACCAAAAACTAATGAAACACGTTGCCAGAATTGTATGTCGGGACATAAATAATTGATAACCTGTTAAGTTCAAAAAAGTCCATAATTTATTACTAAATTAAAATAGAAGGCTTAGAAATACAAGCCATCTTAGTAGAACCTCAACTTTAAAGTTCTTTATTTATCAAAAATTTTCACTCCCTTGAAGAGAAACTCAAAATATAGAATACCGGATAAGCCCAAACATAATAGATTCCCAACGGTTAAAATTAATTTTATCCACAAAGAAGGATACCCTCCGATGGCAGCCTTATATTAGTTTAAGAAATAAAATTGATATAATTTGTTTATTCCCAAAAAGGGATCATAAAAATGCCATAATAGGTTTGCTATTAATTTTATTAATTAAAAATATCAGGAAAATTTTGACTTATCTATCAAACAGGGAATGAGGGATGCCACAAAATATTGGGTCCAATAATGTAGAATTGAAAAAAAAATATATTGCACACTTGATGACATTTGTAGCCGAAACTAAAGCAATTAACATTAGTCCCAAATTTACAGTAACTGACTAGCATAACTAATAGTTTATTGCAGGTACACTACCTGATTAGAACAGTGCCTTCTGCACAGATCGGCACATCTTTTAGGGAAATCTAATGCATTGTTTGGACCAAAGTCCCATTTCAGAACTTCATGTGGTAAACCGTAGTGAAAACCTAAATACTCGTGAAGAAGTTTCTGACTTTCGTATGTTTTATTGTCAACACGACTTTGACGATTTTGCCGGAACAGTCGATATGTGGCATACGCAGCAACACCTGTCAATAAGTAAAAAATGAATTGTAAAATATAGTAGAAATTATTATTACAAAGCAGGGACAACTAGATTTGTAGAACATTAATTATTAGCTTTTTGGCTGCATCACTTCGTTTTCGTGTTGGAGATCCGAGATATTTGTAGCAAATGCTAGTAGTAACCAATGTTTCTTGCGTAACTGTTGTAGTAGCATCCACACTGTTTGTGTATGAATTGAAGCAGCACAGCAAAAATCATAAGACTATTTTCATGAAAATTCCTAAATGACTGAATGTTCTCACATGGTTGTAAAATTTTACTTCTACAACAAGTACTATTGCGAAACTAATTACAAGCGTGTTCAGATAATTGAAAGTTTCAAACTAAATGTTTACGTAAGGATTATCAATGTATCAACAAATTATAGAGCCACAAGGCTCAGATGCTTCTCTTTTTTTTCTAGTTTAAAAAAATAATATTATTTTTCACTTTGACAGGCGTGCCCGTTGAACAAGGCTTAAAAAATAAGAGATTTTTTTGGTCTGGCCTAATGACGAAAAGTTCCAAAAAGTGACATCTACATATACAAAAGAGAGTTTTCCAACTTTGAAGACCTGTACTGGCTACACCAGTGAGCAGGCTCTCCCGTGTTTTGTGGACGCATTAGTTGTATAGTCTATTGTGTTACTGGGCTGTTGACTTACCCTGCTTTGCTCATTCTGTTCAGCCTAAACCTTATGCAATTTCATACTTTGAGAGTATATCGCCATTCTTCTCGCTTTGCATTGTGGTACCAGACACAGTTTATTACCCCTGAATTACCCTCAACTCATCTTTGTGGTGCATTTGCAGTGTGTCAGACTATCTATAGCAATGAGTGAAAAGGTTCTGGGTTTGATTCTTGCAGGGATGTGATATAAAAGGGAAGTGCAAATGTTATGTGAACATTTATGTGATGTATGTTGGTTCAATCATAACAATGTGCACATAGTGCTGTGTCGTCGAAATTGACACGAGACATTGATTGACATGTATATGACACAGGAGGGGATAAATAAATAAATGAGGCAATGTTTACGAGGCATCACTGCGCGGGACATAAAATGATTGAGGTACAGGAATCAAACTGAATCTAACCAGTGATTTTAAGAATTTTTAGATCATGTCAAGTTAGGTGTGGTGTAATGCCCACGTGTCTAGAGCTATGTGTGTGTGTACGTTGAATTTGAGTGAAAACGACACAGGTCCAATTTTTGTCAGTACATATGATCACAAGTGAAGACAACAAAACTAGAAACGTTGTATACAGTGGTGCACTGCTGTAGATTTTTCATTGAAATAGATTTGTATGTTACAATTATTACTTTTTCAATTTTATCCTTTCCCTAGGCATATAAACCATCTTACATTTTTTACCATTATCAAACACATACATATAATAACCTATATAATATATATACCTGTATAATTAAATTTCACGCGTTGCACACATGAGTCTTAAAAGTACCACCATGACATAGCATTAATGTTAACTTTCAGAAAACATTTATTTTGTGTTGAAAAAGCCCCCTTTTTCAGCTCTACATTTACCATAAGAGTACCTTTTCCACACATCTCATTATTTTTGTAGGGTTTACTTCTTGTTGGATATTTACCACAGAGCATATTTTCAAACAATACTCATTTACCATAGGCGGTATTCTTAGAAAAGGCATTTACGATAAGTACGAAAAATTATCCGTATATTTTCAAATACTTATCTACTACAAGATATATAATTTACAAGTGAATTTACGACAGTGTATATTTTCTGGGATAACTATTTACTACATGATATACTGTCATAAATATTTCATTTACTACAGAGTATAATTTAGGTAACCTTTATTTACTACAGCGTCAGGGTTTTTTACGCTGAACCACACACCCCTACCAAAATTTTTGACAACTGCCCCCCAAGGTCACTTTATTCCTATAGGTACTGATGGTGTTTGCAGCGCTCAAACTATCTGGAAGCTCATTACTGCAGTCCTGTACAATTGTTCTTGGAAAACAAGCAATTTGAAGTACATCTGTATTTACTGTTGAATATTTTGTATTTTAGTGTTTGTCCCCGGTTATTAATGTGCAAGAGTGTAAAGGCAAAGACCAAACAAACTCGATAAATCTTTAATAAAAAAGTTCTTTTTACACAGTAAAATTCTGTAGAATACAAGAAAGATAATTTTCTGTGTTTGTTTTTTTAATAACCTATCCAATAGTTATAATCAAATAAAATTTATTCCATACATCTACACGCAGCAACAATTTAAAAACTTTTAAAATATGCTAATAAAGTGATGATTAAAACTTTTACAAATGGAATTGCTTATGACAACCCTGGGGATCTGACTCAAGGGAATTACTGGTACCCATGTTTGTGAACAAGTTTTTTAGAAAACCCCTAAGTGCACTTTCCCATTTTTAAAATTTAACCCCTTACTGACTGAAAGAAGTTTTACAAGATTTTAGATACTATGCGGGGAGAATTTTGTTTATACTGTATAGCATTGAGAATGTTCTGTTACCACTTTCATTGCAATTTATTATATACCTATAATACTGCTGTAAGTGTAAGCTCTGTAGGAAGTGAACTCACCTAGATTTCGATTGTGTAATAAAGTACCCTTTTGTATATTTTGTCAAAAAATGTAACCGTTATTGCGTACACAAGTTAACATGCTTTGCTTTTAAAAATTACCCTTTTTACGCGTTTTGTTCACAAAAATGCATACCAGCCATTAATTTAAGTCAGGCCCAGGGATAACAACATTTATTTATGATAAACAAGCCTTTCAATTTTTATCCAAGAATCATTGCATTATAATATTTATTTCCATGTGGGTAAGCATCAATTAAAAAATTCTGCTTAAAATAGGATATTTATTTTTTTAATAATAAACCAGTGATCACACCCACAAGTTTAGTGGAATCTATTTTTATGTTATGTATATTTATTAACTTTCACCCTGTCTGACACCTAATAAACAATCAAAGGCCTCTGTCAAAACATCTGCTGTATGAACTCTGGATTTCATCCAGTTATATATGCATTTAATTATCTTAAGCATATTTCCAATTATTCCATAATTAATTAGCTTATTTCACAACAGATTTCTATTTACAGTATCGAAGGCCTTCCAAAAGTCAATAAAGGTGCAGTAATCACTTCCCCCCCCCCCCGTTTCAAATCCTTAATAGCCGAAAGTACTTCATTTTTTCCAATACAACAGTTAAGCTCCTCAAATATGCAAATCATATCAGCTTCTACCTGTTTATCACAGAAATTTTCAGAGTCATCATCCACATTAATATGGAGGTCATTATCTGGGTTACACATTTTTGAAAAGTACTCATACAATTGTTTATCTGTAATTGTATTAGTTTTCTTATCAGAATTGTTCTCATCTTTAAGAAGCACAGCTTAGCGTTGTTTAATCTAGCGTGTTTTAATTTATCAGGTTGCTATGAATAATATTTATGCCTACAATATTTAGTAGATTGTTTAAAATTTGTCTAGCATTCATCATGTTAATCCTATCACAATCATCATGAGTGAGTCTGTATTTGTTTCGTTCTGGCTACATGACCCTACTATCGCTTGCCTTTGACGAAGCTGTATCATGGCACAGATAGTGTTAAAACCAGTAGAAGTTAGCCTCTTGCAAAAACATTCACCGTTTTTCGAAAATTCGAACCAAAATTGTCAACTTGTTTGTCTCTGATACTCTTTCTTGGGTTTATATAGCTATCACTTGAAGATTAATACTCCTCAAGGTGACTTTAAGCATACAAATCCATGTCCACTCAGACCAACGTGAAATTCGCGTTCACTACACTAATCGAAAACTGGTTCCCTATCCTCCCGCTCATGCTTACGCCCACAAATCTGCGCCATGATCTGAATTAAGTGCAACCCAGTTTTCCATTAGTCTACCTGAAACTATTCAGATTGCCGCTTAGTGTCGCTGGCGAATGCGACGTCATTTCCGACCAAATAAAGTCTGCAAGATGGAAATTTCGTGTTGGTCTGAGTGGTAATGGATTTGTACATCTGCTAAGTGACCTTGAGGAGTATTAATCACGCTTCAAATGACAGATAACCCAAAAAGGAGTATCAGAGGCCCGGGGGGGGGTCACTCCAAAAGATTATATACGGGTATGCTAGGCACAAAAAAAATGAAAAATCCCTGCCCGTGAGACGAATTTTGAAAAAAACCTACCCTTGACCAGAATATAAGGGGAAATAAAACTCGGAAGTGGATAAGATTTTCATTAAAGTAGATGTTTTAAGTTCTTTTAAGGCAGTTTCCCGGGCACTTTCTTTGCCGGTTACTTTGACATTTATGAAAAAACGTACCCTTTAAAGCGGAGAGATACATGTAGATAACACTATATAGATGACAGACCCTTGACCCGGACAAGGTAAAATAAATAGCAAAAAAGCACCCCTTGACCAGGACGCTGTGCCGAAATATAGACCCCTTGAGCGCCGAGCATCCCCGTCATCACTTTATATTGAGTGACATCCCGGGATCAGAGGCAAACAAGACGATAATTTTGGTTTGAAGTTATCCCGGGAATTTATTGAATTTTTTGACACACAATGAGTGTTTTTGAAGGAAGCTAACTTCTACTGGTTTTAACACTATCTGGGCATGACCCCATGGCTTCCCCGTAGGCAAGCGATAGCAGGGTCACTAAAAAGGATTAGAATTTGTTTAACATGCTTAGAATTTTTTTTTTCTTGCTCTGACGTTCAACTGAATAATAATTAATATATGGCAAAGATTTTGAGTGCTATTAACACAGTTGTTTCTAGGTGTTATTATAAATGGAACAGCTGCAGTTTGTAGTATCTGAGTGAATATTTTAACAGTTAAGTGAATTTGTTCATTTGATTGTGTTCCAGCCACTATACAAGATCTATGTCTGTGTAGGAGCAGATTAAACATTGTGTCTGTGTACATGGCTTTCTATTGGCTACAAGTAAACCACCTAGCTTGTGCACAGTAACTTGAGAAATTGTACAACATTTGAAATATGGAGAAACATTGAAAGTCTTGTCTTTAGTTTAAATTAAACAATGTTGTTGATGCCTTTGAGGCTTAAGAAATGAAAGGAAACACGAGGGTTTGAAAGCACAACTTACCGGATGAAACTACTATTGCAGTAGTTGCTACGATTTTATGGTCGAATCCAAACCATTCAGGCATTGTGACTGCAGAGTTTAAGAGGAGCGCCCAGTCACCAGATATACAAAAGTATCACTAAGAAGATACGGCAAGTCATGTATTTCGGGCCCGGATTTCAGGCCATTAAACACCACCACACGGTGCGGGACGTCATATCCTATGAACTGATGACCTGGGGTCACACTCGCCCCCTCGCGTCAGTTTTTGCTCAAACTGGCACATGCGCAGTGACTGGGGTCATGCTACATTTCCAGTGATCACGATATGCAATATTTACATGACCTGAAGTCATGTTGCAGTTGTCTGTCAATGTCATTGCTCTTTAATCGAAGAAATTAGCTCATTTAGGCCAGACCAAAAAGAAACCTTGCTTAATGGGCACAACCATTTCCCTTTTTAAAGAAAACCTTGTTTAATGGGCATGAACATTCAATAACCCGGAATAACAATGGCTTGGCCTGATGTAAACAAGTTGTAAATATGTTAAAATTACTAATCAGAAAAATTAACTGTTGGCTTAAAACAACAATAAAAAAATTAAAATTTGTATAGATATGTTATCAGTCATATTATCTAATACCTAGTTTATTTCTACAATTGTTCAGTTTTAAATGCAATTTGTTTAGTTTTAGATTCCTTCAAAATAAGAACTGAAAGATTTACTGTACTGCCGGATAATCCAAAGATGGGCCAACTAAAAACTGATATTTCAAAATTAGGCTACTGGGTTCCTTAATTATCCATGCCTTTCTTTTACTCATTGCAATAACATAAAAAGTACATAGATTTGTGATGTAAAAACTTTATATATAATGTTGGCTTTAATTAGTATATAAAGCATTATTATTTAAAACTGTTAAAGATTCAAATTTGTTAAGACCTGCTAAGTAGTTTTAGAAATGTTTATGTTTTGCCAATTAGAGTAAACGTTTTGACATTAAGGGAAATATGTTTATGGTAGTTGGGGAAACATAAGTGTCCTATAGATGCTTCTTGAATCATCGGAGCGTGATGAGGCAGGTCCAGGAACATAATTCAGAGGCAGTGATTGTAAGATTCTGTACATAAGAGTTAATGAGATACTGTTCTTATCAAAATGAAATTAACTAGTCAAATTTTTTGAAATAACAACCTACGAAGCTATAAAAAAAATTGGTTTGGTGTTTTTTCATATTTCTTGATAGCACTTTGGTGTGAATGCTTTGTGGGTAGCTCATCTCGCTGACGTGATTCATGAAGTAAGGTTACATTTATCGGATGCTCATGTTTCCCAGACTATAATCTGCATCACAAGTGAAAAACATATAATTTATCATAATGAAGGTAGTGTTGCTGCCTTATAGATTACATATTGTACAATACACAAAGCAAGCAAACGAAGGACATGGCAACAGGCAACCCAAGAATGTTACCGTCATATAATTACATTTATTGTTTATAAACTTTAACTTGCCTGCTACTAAATAACAATGGTATGAAGAGCACATATTTTTTTTATTGTAGTTGTGAAATAAATAATGTTGTTTTTTTTATTAGTAGTAGATAAGGTAAGTATATACAGTTTTGTAACGGATTATAATACCAAGATAACATTTTGGTTGCCTGTAGTAGGGACTGTCATTCCATCCTGGATATGCATACAATATTTGTAATTGTCATATTCTTCTTGGTCGTTATCAATGAGCATGGTTATAAACTATTGTGCGACTCAGTCCGAGCAGTGTTCTGGACAAAATATTTCATGTTAATCCATTTGGCCTGGTATTTGAATCAATGCAATGTGTCAATGATTGTGTTCTGCAGTTTTTCATGGTACTTATACTCAGCAAACACAAATATTATCGATGACACTTTGAGTTATAAATTAAAAGTGATAAACAGTGCACAGACACATCAAATGAAAGAGATTTTTGAATAAATTTGTAAATTATTTTATTTAAAGTTTTCAACATTTACGCACATGCATGTTAGCATTTTACAAAGAATAGTCCATTATTCTTAATAAATTTCTAAAATATCAAAGTATAAATATTTCTTGCACTGGTAGTGCATAGTGCTTTCATTAGAGTTTAAGCTACCAAAGGGATTGTTTGGTGTCAGATAGTTGTGTGCATGTGGGCTACTATGCACTAGCTTGATTTCATTTAAGCTGTTTGAAGAGGACAAAACATGACATTTTGGATCTGCCACCACTTACACCTAGCAAAATAGCCCTGAGCTGAATAATTCTGAGCTAATAAACAGAGTAAACCATCGAAGAAACAAATCCTTTTGCTAGCTGTTAGTAACAAATCTTTGGACTAGAACGCTTTCTAGTATCATTCTCTGTGAATCAAAACAAACAATCCAAGTGTTGCTAAGACGGCATACTGAAACAGAAACGTATAAAAAAACTGATAACATGATATTAATTGTTATGTAGTTACAAAGTAAACAGAGTTTATAAATAACCTCCAAAATCCTCCATCAAAGATACTATCAAACTATGGGTACTACTTGGGTAGAAATTTATTGTTTCAAAATTTCTTTGTCAATTGTTATAATAATGCTTGCCTGCAACAGAAAATAACTTTAAGTCACTTCATTTTTACATAGCATTTGTGTATGTTATATTCAGAGCAACAGCATTGTATTTATGTCACTAGTAGGGAGCTCAAAAATAAGACCAAACGTTACATTTCTGAAATGTGAGTAAAAATCTATAAATGACTATTTATGCAATGTAATACAGCATTCATTGTGATTGGGTAAGTTTGACGTCTTAACTCACCTTAAATTTTGGATAATCATTCATTAAAATTGTAACAATTCCAACATATGGCACAAATCTAAAAAATAAAGAAATAAAGTAGCCATAATGTAAAATTTAGACAGATACACCTTACATTTCAGAAGACAAACATTTTTCAAAAATATCTCACAAAATTACAAACTCTTAACTATTCTATATTATATGAGGTACAGTATTTATTGTTCAATGACATTATTGTTTTATTCTCAACCAGATAACTACTAAATACCCAGCAGAATAAATCATGATATTAATCTTACCCCTTAGCTCTGCCTACAACATCTTTCTTTTCTAGCCAAAGCTGTCCAGGGGCATATAATCCTCGGTCATCTACAGAGTTATTGTCACCTTTTGTTAGGAATTTAACTGTACCGTCTTCTCTGAAATTAAAATGTGTATAAACTATCTGTTAACAAACGACAATTGCAACGTTTCGAATGCACTTGAGGGTGCTACAGTCAGACCCTTTCAATACCGGCATCCTTTAGTTAAACACAAAACTTGTTTTTTTAAATCTGACTTTAGAAAAGCTTTAACCGGTGAAAATTTAACAAACTAAAAAATAGTTTTTATGTATTGATATGCTCACAAAGGAGGGCGTGTCTTAGATCAAAGAACATAAGATTTTTTTTTTGGTTTTGGCTCAGCATGCAAAGGATATGTTTTGTGAATGAATCTTGTGAGCACACGCAGAACTATGTCATTGTTCATTCACAGAATACAATATGCTGGTATCATTTGGGTCTGAGGCTGGTGGCTCCACCAAGTGCATGCAAAAAGTCTATTGCTGCTTCCCATTTTAGCCACTAAAAGAATATGAGGTGTACATCACCACTCATACAATTTTATGCATAAAAATTGTATTCATACTATTTCAAAATAAGTAACTTTAACAATTCTTCCTATGAAACAAATGAACAATTTTTTGAAGAAAACTGATGTTTTTCCCCGAATGCTTGACTACCCTCAAATCTCACATTTTCTCATAATACAAGATGAAGGAGATCTGAAACTCCAACCAGAAGGGTCCTATTTGTATTTACTGGACATTTTAGGACTTAATAGAAAAAGAAACATTCTTAAAGAGTTGTATTAAGAAATGTTTGCTTAATAATATACTAGTTTAACATTATCACTAGAATGCAGAATTGTGCAATCAATATACAGTTGGCTGTGTCCTTCAGGTTTGTTATAAAGGATCTAGTCTCTAACACAGACTATATAAATGTACTAAGTAAATTGTTTTAAAACTGTAAGCTCGCAAAAGTCAAAAATTTGTTTTAAAATTAATAGTGCATATTATTATCAGATATATATAGGGATAGAAATTTATATAGGGATCTAAACTCATATATAAACTCAATTTTTAACAAAAATTATTTTTAAAATACAACAAGGGTCTAAACTTAGACTATAAAGGATCCTGTGGTAGGAAATTCTATGTTAATAATAAATTATAATGATTGTTAATTTAAACAAGCTTTGAACACTTTTTAATGTGTTTTGTAATAAAAAAATTAATGAAAATTGTATTATAAAACTAAGTAAGCATTTAAAATCAGTATTCAATGTGCCCTAGATTCAATTTCATTAAAAAATGCCATCTTACAAACCAGCCAAATAACTTGTGATTCTTAATTAGATAGACTTACTTTTCATGGACTTTAAGAACTCGATGGACAATAGGAATGTCCCGACCTTCTATTTTAAAAACAACAATTTCTCCAACGCGTATGGGTTCTTCTCTATGATTGGTTAAAAATAGTAGATCTCCTCGATGGAAAGCTGGTTCCATACTGCCACTATAAAATGCACACATTATTTTTGATTAGGAAAAGAATGGCCTGAACTGGCTGTACTTACTATTTTATCTGTAATTTGTGAGACATGCAGTGTATGTTCCATGATTTTTATTTCATCGCTGCTTTTGGTTCCTTTATAAAACATGTGGTCTATATTGCAGCTTATCTCGGGAACAAACAATCAGTTGGCCACATTGAAAGTGACCACTTTATTAATATTGCTACTGCAGTGAGTTACCCAGTGAGTGAAATTATATATGCACCAAGGTGAATGTAATAAATCTTTATAGACCACTTAAATAAACAAGATATGTGCAAAACATTTAACAAACATAGCCATCATTCGGCCACTGACTGCAGAAAATATATAGTCTGTAGCTTTTAAAGTTATGGCGATACATTTTTCAGTGCCAGGATGAACTGCCCATATTATGATTACAAGTCCTCGATATATAAACATATTGTGGCAGCATATGGCTTGCCATAATGTCATGGCTTTCTGTATCAAACTACATTAGAAATCTTCAGTTAAATAGAAATATCAAATACCTATGACAATTTTATTGGTAAACAAAGACCCTAACATTTTGATACTAAACAAACCATGATACCATATGCTACTGATTGGAAGAAAAGGCAAGGCAACAAAGTTGGAAGACTGCATGAGCATGTAAATAGTCTTATTTAAAAATAAAAATAAACATTATGCAGATTTGAAAAATGAATTCTTTACTTTTACAGATTAGTGGTATTTTTTATGGAAAAATTCCTCACCTGAGCACAACAACAATGGGACTCTCGCTTCCTGTCACCACCATCAAACCTTTCCAAATCATCAATGCTGACGAGACGATCATAGCAAAGTTTAATATTTGATAATATAACTGAAAAACATGATATTGTAATATAAGAAGTAACCTGCCAGTGGAGATCAAACCACAGATCCCTCCTTCCCAAGTCAAGCACCAGTAGTATATCTGCATTATTCAAAGCCAATAGAAGACTTGTGACACAGATGCTACATTATCAGGTATAAATGATTAATTTTACATTTCATTAGGCTTATCCATAGTCATGGATTTCTCGTATCTCTGATTGGTCGAATTTCGAGAGAGCTTCAAGAGTGCATTTTGGACTTTATGCCATCTGTTGCTGTTGTTGCTGTTATAAAGTTAACTAAATTCACTTATTTCATCTTCTTTAGTCTGGGTAGTCTGCTCAGTGCACATACTCTGATCTCCTACTGGGCCCAGATGTAGAAAATACAAGAAATATCAAACAAAACAAGGGTACATTTTGTTGGTATAACACAGTATTATGATAACTTAAAGAGATTTATGAACAGCAGCAATATGAAACTATCTTGCTGGGGTATACAGATGCCTCTAGGAATTGCAGCCAATAATGAAGTCGACAATTAATTTAGATTGTAGACCTAGAGAAACAATCAATGAGTGTTTTATGAGAACAAAACTATAGTTGAGGGCGATAGGGGATTTTTGCGAGCAGCGAGCATTGGGTTCTGTTAAGTCCGAGCATTTTGTTTTGGCGGCAATTTTTTTTTTTTTTTTTTTTTAACTTGCCGCGAGGAAATTTATTTTGGCGACCATTTTTAATTTTTCTTTTTTTGCTTTCTATTTATATAACGCCAATTTTTAAGTGCAAGCATTGCACCCTGGGGGACCCCTTACCCCCCTCATAGTTTGAAGATCTGACATCGACACAGTACTTACAAATTAAAGGTTTACATATGTAAAATTATACAATCTATTTTAAAACATTTTATATCAATGGCCTTAAGTGTTGGCAGTAATTGCCTCCTAAAACAGGCTTGAATACTAGAAAGTTGTTTTGGCACATTAACTCTTGGAACAAATAAACCATATGCACTATTTCAAATATGTAAATAATGGACATCCCTTGCATAAGTGATATGGGGATTTAAGTAGTCTGCCGATGTCTTATTTACCCAATCACGCAATCTACAAGATTCTAATGATTTCAATCCAAGTTCTCTATGCATGCAAGCAGTGCTTGTTCTACTGTCAACTCCAAGTATTGGCTTGCCACCCAATTTGAAGTTTTTGCAATTTGTGCAGTAATGTTTTACCATAGGTAGACAACACTTCCAAATCCAATTTAATGCATTTTCAACATCGTAAATATTTTTAGATGCAAAAAATGAGATGTGGCATGCCGAAAAGCAGATCAAGGATTAGACAGAAGCAAATATTTGCATGTAATTCATTCATTTAGTCAAGCTAGTAAGTGTTTTCGAAGTTCAACCGGTCTGAGATAGGAGAAGTCAATGACCCTACAGACAAGCTGCAGGCTGTCCAAAGTAAAGTTAAGACTTAAAATAATGTGTAATATAGCAGTAATACAATAGTCAATAGTCTGCAAGCATGACCCTACTATGGACAGCCTACGGCTTGTCCGTAGGCGTAGGGTCATGCTTGCAGGATTACTTCTGCTTATATAACTATTATAACTTAAAGTTAATACTTATATAAAGTGGTATTAATTATTAAACCCTTGTGCCAGTTGTGGCTTGTGCAGTCACTGGAATATTTCTGTTCTAACCCTAGTATATCTAGTTTATTAGTCTCAGGTTATTTTCAACAGTAACATTGCAACCATAAATGCAAAATGATGCAGACGCTTTTTTTAAAGCCTTACACGATGTTAGCACGGTTAGCATATGCATTTGTTTTGTACTAACAGTAACACGTCACGTTTCAATTCTGCAGGAGACCGGCGATTGTCAGGTGTTTATGTATTTAAGCTAAAATAATTATATCTTGTTCCTTTGCAGGTAATAAATGGTCAAGTTTACAATTTTCGTGTTACCTGTCTTTTATTCATTCGTCGGATCTCGTCTAAAGACTCAAAACTGTCTAGAAAACCCATGTTTAGGGAAAAATATGTTCTACCAATAACTCAAGTCTCGTACAATCTCGCCAGTACTGTATCCGGTGTATACACAATAATATTCGATAAACATATCTACATACAATCGTTTCTTTCTAATTTAATCTTCAGAAGAAGACATTATGACAATTTAGTTTTGCTTTAGGTGTATAAACTATCATTGTGCGCTAAAGATATTTTTTGTTAATCGTATACCATTTGTTACAGCATTTCTTAGTCACGTGACCATAATAGCAGCTGAGTTGGAGCCCTAAGTAACAAAATATGTTTTTGTTCCAAATATTTTCCCTGAAAACTAGAGAATAGTCACACCGATTAAGCTTTAACTTCCGTGATGAGTTTGGTGCTATCTGCAGAATATATAGAACTTTTTTTAATGATTGAAAGAGAGTTTCTGATGAAATAATGAGACCTGAAGAAGGCAAGTATTTATTTCTGTACTTTATTGACCATCACAGCTGGTTACGAGGTATGCTTCAAAAATTATGGTTTCATGGTACTAAAATGGTATAACATTGAACTGATGGTCCCTTTATGTACATCGTTTTTTGTATGCTTAATCCTGGTTCGGTAGAGCTAAATGTAGGTAGTATAAGATTGGTAAATATATAACTTCAAATGTCTGACCTTGTAGTTGTACACTAGTCAATACTGTCTGCATGACCTCGCCCTGGCCTAATCAATGACAACCCTGTGTTGTCTCAAGTTGTTTATTAGTGAATCATTTGGTTAACTGCGTACTAATCTACATGTATTAATTCCTTTGTTTTTGTTTTTCTTGAAGAAATGAGAAATATAATTTATCACAATTTACTCTCATTTGCTGCATCAATGACAAAATAAAAAATTATAGTCTATTAATTTCATAATATTCAATACCTTTAAATATAATTATAAATTTTTCAGTCTTATTAGGTTGTATTATTGTCTCATGTATTGAACTCAATCAACCAAAGATTACACATCATCTGTTTACTAAAAAATTATTTGATTTTTAAATTTGGGAACAACTAAGACTTCTTATGAGTATTACATCATCTTGTAGACTTTGTGCTCTCGTATTATATTTACTGGCTGTTGATGTCCTTATATTAGCTCCTGATAATTAAATAGGTGAAATTGTAACTGTATTGCCCAGAAATTAATATAAATAATTATATTTTGACCAGCTGTACACTTTGCATCAATTATGGCTTTACCTTATATAATGACATGTCACTTTAGATCATATGAGTGGTACTAACAGTAACGAGGGAAACAAACAATTGTTCTACTAGATCCCGACTTGTATATGTTGACTCATTTCTGCATATATCTTTTATTTGTATATTAAAGTTTTCTATCAGTGTCAAGTGTCAAAGAATTATTAGTTTTAATATACAATGGAATGTGTATATAAATATATGCCTGTCATGTGTACACCCCCTATAGAACATTTATAAAAAGATAAAGTTCACTTTGGTTCATTTAATATTGCTGTGTACCCTATTGTCGTGCATATTCAGAAGAAGAGTTTTTTGTTTTATGGTTGATTAGCATGCAAAATCATGCTGTTTTCCTAGTATAGCTCATGATAAGCCAGTTCCAGCTGTTTATGTTTTTATTTTTATTTACATTGGACGAAAAAACAATAATTCTTTACATTTGGCAAAGCACCATAATCAAAAATAATGGTACCAGTATTAAGACTTGGTGTGTAGTATATTGTGTATAATCTGTATGACTCACATGATAAGTATCCATGGACCCCTAATCAATTACACTTTAATTAGAATCTGGATGATAATTAGGTAGATTGATCTGGATGTTTTTTGCTTATACAATTTATGAAATGGAAACTGATAAATTTTAATTTTGGATATGCAATGCAACTTACACAGTTCAGTATGAAATGTTTATAAGATAATTATGCATAATTATACGCAAAATGTTATTCCAGATGGTTTGAGGTTCGGAGGGTGAGTACTGACATTCAAAATTACCATATATATGTGCCACTTGATAGACCCCCTGTTCAGCTCATACATTTACCAGGGGATGTTTTTCAGAGTTTGCATAGCCTTTTTAATCACAGGATATATTTTTCTTGTTGGGCATTTACCATGGTATATTTTCAAAAGATATTCACTTACCACAAGGTGTATTTCTTGAAAAATGCATTTTTGACAGGGATGATAAATTAAGGTGCTTACATTTATCTACCAAATTATATATAATTTACAAGTGAATTCATGACAGAGTATTATATTTTGGGAGAACTATTTTACAACATGGTATGCTTTTCTTGTTTTTCATTTACAGCAGGGTATAACTTTGGTAATCTTTATTCACCATAGGGGCAGTGTTTTCACCCTGGACCACATATCCTACTAACGTTTTCGACCAGTACCCCCCCCCCCGGGTTGGAGGTTCATTTTGACACAGATATTTTTTCCTCTTGCATATTGAAAATAGGATGTAAAAAATGATGTTTTTGTCTTAAAAATTAAAAAAAAATCTTATTGACAGTGTCACACATTTGGAGACGGCTGTTTCATATATACAGTACATTATCGAAACATGCATGAATTTGAGAGGTCTGTAACTGTCATAGAATCTAATTGAAACTAAGACTGAACTCGATTGTATACATGGGGTTGGTGCTTTCAATTTATTTCAATTAATTGCCTTAGATATAGTATCCTTTTCTATTCTATGCTCTTGTATTCTTAATAGGAAACAGTGAATATTGTTCAGGAATACCTGTTTTTTTCTTTGTTATGTTGTTAGGGCAGTTTAGTACGTTGAATTATATATGCATGCATTTAGTACATTTTTAATATATATACTATACTAATGATTTGATTGTTTGACCTTTAAGTTGTTATTTTACAAAAATCACAAAAGCTATAATAATGTAGGAGCAGCTTATTTGATATCTGCATGTTCAGTACTGAAAATCTGTGTTCTAACATACAGTTATACTGACTGACATATTGATAAATGTAATGGCTTTTTAGATGATGCACATACTTGCTATATAAAAGGTGTACAATACTTCTGGTATCTTTGCATTTGTGTGTAGATCATATGAATCGCACTAAACCAATATGCTAATCAAAAAGCATGTCTGATATTTAGGTCCACTCACATCCAAGTTTTCTTCTTTCATTTTTTCTGAATGTCTAACTGAGCTGATGGAAATGCAACAAATATGCTTTGATAATAGAAAACAGCAAAAATGAAATTGTACAAAAGGACAATGTATTCTTTTTTACCAGACTACATAATAATTAATTAACCAGCTTTTCAGGTGATCGCCTGTAGGATACTTCATTAATCCTGTGTTTTCTAAGACTAAACTTTATACTGGTTAGATAAAAAGCTTTAAATTAAGAAAATCTTGGAATATCAAGGGAAGTTAATTAATCTGGCCTATTAACACATTTTATAACATCTAGATTTTTAGTACATGTACATATAACCTGGATCTAAGTTATTTTTATAATTTAACTGTTTTCCATTATTTAGCCAGCACAGCTAAAATGGAGGAGATAGAGTTGGATCCCTGGAGGCTGTTTCAGGAATTAGGAATGTTAGTTATTGAAGGACGTATACCAGAATCGTCTCTCAAGGGCCGCATCGAGGGACCACATTGCTTACCACCTTCAGGAGAACCAGTACATGTGTGTAAGGATTCTAATGAGAAGGTAAAATAATTCACTTCTGTCATACACGCATCATTATTATACATACTGAATAAACACATTAATATTTGTTTCTTACTTAGCATATATATACATTTACCATCATGGATTTTTTATAATGTGTTAACATGATAGCATTTATCAGTTTTTTATCCTCTGTCTGATAGTTCTATCATTTTTTTTATGCAACAGTATTATTTTGATGACATGACTGTACTATATAACTGATGACTGACCCCAAATTTTAATTTCTTCAATATTCTATTATAATAACTCTTTACTTATTATGGCTTCCAACGGCAAAGTTGGAACACATATTGTTCTTGCTCTTTCACTCACTCGCTAAGTATATTCTTTGATAACTGGGAAAGTACTGATTTCAACAAAACTTGGATCAAAATGATTGCTGGGTTTAGGATATGAAAATTTGTAGTAAAAAAATTGACACCATCTTGAATCCAAAATGGCTGTCATGTCAAAAACATTGTATTGGAAGCCATATTATACTTGGTGTCACCATGCAACACTACGCAATCTAGTTTAAACATTAGGTTGCATGGAAAATGCAGCAAATGTCATATTTTTTTCATAGCCGTGATTAAGGTGTCGGATATTGTCAGCTTAGTGACAAGATATACAAACAAATATATATATATATATGTATGTATGTATGTTTGTATGTATGTGTGTGTGTGTGTGTGTGTGTGTGTGTGTGTGTGTGTGTGTGTGTGTGTGTGTGTGTGTGTGTGTGT
>JAOXYB010015221.1:0-19654 GCA_028565635.1 Phoronis ovalis | reverse complement strand
ATCTACAAAACAATGTCTCAGATTTCTATAATTTTGCTTTGCTCAAGTTATGATTATTTGTAATGGGTCATGCTAATATCGGCAAAATTGTTCCCGTAGCTTGAAATTTTGTAAATCTATTACGTTTAAAGAAAAAAAAATCTAAGAGCTAATTTAGTACATCTTTATGTAAAGATGACTGTTGTAAAGTATTAGATTTTGTGGAGAGGTTTTAAATTCTATTTTTATTTTGAAAATTTAAATTTAAAAACACCGTTTTCCAAAATGTCAGCTTGTCAGATCATGAGCACTATTTCCAACCTTGTATCTTTCACATATTTCTTTCACTGTCTTGCTTATGAAACTTAAAGAATGTTAAGTCTAATAATAATGTAGCATGAGTCCTAAAAATTTATCTTGTTGATTGATAATTAAACTAGTTACGGAAATACAAACAGGATTAATTGTTACTATTCTCATCATTATAATCTTTATGCTCTTTGCGTTATTTTTTTTCAAATACTGTCTCTAATAAACTGCCACTATTTTTCTTTGCGTGGAAAGTTAACACTATTATATGAAACATTTAACCATAAATGTATCATAGTAATTTTGTTTGTACTATAGTACTACTGTACTTTGCAAAGAGCTATTAAAAAGTTTTTTTGCAAGGATTTCTGTTATATAGATACTTTTGATAACCTTTTTGAAATTATTGCAAACTTACAAAAGAATTGGAAAAGTTACATTTTAGAATTCTAAATAAAATAGGAGCATCCCTGCCACAGCCTCTTGACCAATAATATTAACAAGAAAGGCACCTCATGTTAAATCAACAACTTAAACTGATCCAAGGTCAAAGATCCACAGTACATGCATATGGGTAATATTAAAGTGACATGTGTATGTTAAGGAAATAAGAATCTGATATAAATGGGGTTTGATATATTGTCAACTTATCATAAATGTTGCTCTAGTTATAATGTTTTCAAGGGTGTTATGAGTTCAAGCCCGGGTGTTGGCTCTGCTAAACTGTTTCTTTTTAAATCTTGTTTACCACATACTTTAAAACCGGAATCATAAAAGATGACACTTATGTTTTATCTTATGTAGTTAATAAATACTTAACCTCAGGTAAAACAAATGTTTTTCAGAATAATTGATTAAAACTTGGCTATAATCCTGTGTTGTCTATTTCTCATCATTGGATAGTGTTTACTCTTGTAAAATAATCTTGTTTTGAAAGTCTGGTCGAAACCACAATTGATTAAAACTTGGCTGTAATCCTGTGTGGTCTATTTCTCATATCATGAGTTTGGATTCTTATGCAGGTGTTTTTATGCACAAATTAAATATTTTATTTGGCTTAATATATTATAAACGAATCTTGTATCTTACAATGTTCCAAAGCGCCATGCACTTGCCGTGAAGTTTGCTTACTCATAAAATTAGGGTTCAGGCGGGACGATTGCAGGACTTTCAAAACAAGATTATATTAACAAGAGTAAACACTGTCCAATGATAGGCGCTCATTGTTTTTCTGCTTTGCTAAGGTTATAAGCACTTGAAGGTAAGAATATTTGAACCTCCCCTTGATAAATAGCAACTGGATTGATTGACAGTGGTTCTTAGGCTATTATCTTGCGGATATCCAGCCCATTATCCAATTCGCTAGTCTGCTACATTTTATTTAATAACTTGCTGAACGTTTTAAAGGCCAAAGTTAAAGTGTATTCATAATTATAGATATCGCAACTCTAGATTATGCCTTCATGAATCAGGAAGGTATCGCTTCTTACATTAATACATTGACCTCATAAATTTCCTGCAGATAATAGTCGACGTCATATTTATATTATTATCTTGCATATATCTTCCCACTGTGGTAGCTGACATTATTTACTAGACATGGGACAGGCGGGCTAATATGCTGTAATCATAACAACGTATCTTTTGGTTAAGTACTAGTCCTATTCATAGGCTCATTATCTGACGTATTGGTCCTAACATTTTCCTATTCAAAAACTATATATCGTCTTTCGAAATTAACAAAAACGATGATAATTCTCATACAGCCCCTATAGTGTTAGTTTGTTCTTATCAAGCAAAATTACAAAAAGGATTCTTGTGACATAGCATTTGGTGAATTTAACTTATTTAACTTGCTTACACGTGTAGATTTTTACTTTCTTCACTTGATAATAACAAACTAAGACCATAGGAGTATTACTATATGACAATGTTTCTTGTACAGGTGAGCTTTTGTTAATTTTGAAAGCGATACTTTTTTAATAGGAAAGTATTATGTCCCATCCGTCGATATTGGGCCAATTATCAGGACTAGCTAAGCATCTTGCAGCTATTGATCTGAATTACGAATATCTCTCGCAATCATCGACATATGAGCAGGGAACAAATTAACGAATTTACTAAAATATCTTGTAACTAAAATAAAATCAGGGACGCATACTTGTTTTTATTGATATTCAGCATGAAACAATAACTACTTAAATATCCATAACCTTCTCATATAGCTAAAACTTTAAAAACTTACCGAAACGTCTAGCTCTGCTTGCACTGAAGAAGATCCGAAAAGTCCAGTCACAGTTCTCGCAAAAGATTTTCTCTAAGCCTTTTATATATAATGGTAGGTGGCGCTGCATTGCAATGTGAGGCTTGTACAATGAGCAGTTTCGAAATTGTTCATGCAGATGAGCAAGGTATATAAAGACCTTTTACATAATAGAGATATTCAAAGTAAAAACTAGTTTTATCTCTACATTTTAGTTCACGGTATTTAGAATCACAACGGACTATTTTACGAAAAAGGTCATAATGGTTATGAAATCTTAACATGACTCACTTGCTTTTACTGATGACATGATCAAGTAAAACTAAATACAAGACATTGAGACATCTTGATGTAGAATGGTTGTTTATAGTTTATGACACACGTGAAGAGTGAAACCCTATTTACACTCAACAATAAGAAGCGTGCTTTACATTAGAAAGAGATCAAGCCTACTTGATTTAGCTGGGTGGAAATACGTTTTTTATTAGGGTTATTGAGTGAATATTTTAATTTACACGCATTACACTATAATTCCTTTGTTGCCCACATATACATTATTATTTCAATTATGACATAAACAAAATAATAACACGATTCAGCCAAATACAGCAACGAATTATGGCACTTCATTATTTATAAAAGACCCTAGCGGCTTGCATGCCATGTTCTCATCTTTACTGCATGTACAGTGTGACCGGAAATAAACGCGTCATTATACGGTATTGATGTATCTTATGTACACAGATTCGCTGAAACAAAATGATGGTAATTAAACCTATTATAACATTTTGGTTTTTCAAAAAGTACTTTCCAAATTTGAAACTAATGAACGTATTTCATTTCTAATTGGACTATTATGACATTATTAAAGTTTCTCATAGGTATATTTTTGTAAAAGGTTGCACTCAACTTAAAACTATAACACTATTAAATGGGCAGTAAAGCTTTTTTTACTTTTCCATGTAATGTTAACGCAACCCCCTTTTGAAATAGTAAACGCACCCCCCTTTTGAAGTAGTAACGCGCCCCTTTTAAATTGAGAGGAAAACTCACACACCTGGCAGCAGGCTCCCTTTTTGTAATTTTTTTCTGGGCAGCACGGAGACGTGGAATGTGTTTTTGCTAATCAACTTTATCTAGCGGCACGGAGACGTGCAACGAACATTTTCCTTGATGTTATTTTTTGTGTGTTTCAATTTTTTCAGGGAGCACGGAGACGTTTCAGCAACCTTTTTTGGATGCACCACAAACGCACCCCTCTTTTGAAATAGTGTATGACTGGCCTGGAGTCTTCTTTTAAGATTTGATTGGCTCAGTTTTGTCATTCTCTACCCAGTGGCTCAGCAGATAGTAAACATCTTTGAGTTAGAGGCAAAGATAGAATTACCAAACAGTCAAAGAGTTCACACTGTTGCCTACATTTTATACACAGTTATATGTAAAACTATTACCCAAATGACGCCAGATCAATCATTAAATGAAACGCCTAATGTTTTGAATGAATATGCTGACATCAGGTTACAAAGTAATATTGATAGGTAGTAAACAATTTAGTGCAGTCAACTTTGACAATTAAAAACTTAAACTGGTCGCAAGAAACATTCCCTCTTTTTGTAATAATATATCCTAAGGAACCAGAGAAAGAAATAGAACTGAATACTTTTCTGCAGTTTTATTTAACTTGCTTTTCTTCTGATTGTACTTACTAACTTCTACTTTGCAACAATGTCTTTTCCAGATTTTATTTATTGATTGCTATTTTATGACAATGTTATACTGTGTCTAGTAAAAACAGTAAATAAAAAAGTCATTTGACTCACCAGGAGGTTTCCATGTTACATGTTATTATTGACATACAAACTCTTTCCTGTAGAAACTCGCCGGAAACACGCTTTAAAAAAATCTGACTTTTAGCAAATTAGTAACTCATACATTTCGGTGTTACTTAGCAACTATTCAGGAATATTGTAAACTATTGATAAATATTGTGTCAAATGTCGGGCAGTTTGCTGTCAAATCAAATCCATTACTATAACATGAATAAATACGAGGACTTGAGCCTTGATCCCTGTTTTATACGCGACATAGGTGCTTCTGGTCTTTTAAGGTACAACCTACCAAACTTATTTGTTGACGTAATGGTGTAGAGTCGATAAGCCGATATGTGCGAATAAGCTGATTTAGAAGTGTGTTTCTTTTTTAAAGTTAGAAAATATGTCATACTACCCTGTCCCTTAAAAGAACAAATAGAACGAAACAAGTTTAGCGAACAAGGATCGTTTAGCTTGAAAATAAGATACATTGATTCATTTGTTTATTCAGAACATAAATGCTGATCAATGCAGCTTAAATAACCGTACGAATAAGCGAACAAATATAAACACATTTATTCATTCATCACAGCAGGAAATAAATGCAGATACATGCAGCTTAAATAAACGTATGACTAAGCGAACAAATATAAACACATTTATTCATTCATCACAGCAGGAAACAAATGCAGATAAAAGCAGCGTAAATAAACGTATGAACAAGTAAACAAATATAAAAACATTTATTCATTCATCACAGCAGGAAACAAATGCAGATAAAAGCAGCGTAAATAAACGTATGAACAAGTAAACACATATAAAAACATGTATTCATTCATCATAGCAGGAAATAAATGCAGATAAATGCAGCTTAAATAAACGTATGAATAAGTGAACAAATATAAAAGTTCCTTTTGTAGTGCATAACTAAGAAAATTTTGTATACATACATTTTATTAACTAAATACACAATATTTGGTTATACAAATTTACACTCGAAAAATATTTACAATCAGAATATCCTTGTAAAATCAGCTTGTTTCTTTTAGCCGTCTATCATATACATATATATTTTTGAACCAATGTTGTTTTCAATCAGAAAAAAAAGATAATCAATAAATGTACCTATTGAAGAATGTCAATAATATATCGTAGGTGTCCTTTGTAATGCTTTGGATATGTGAGGAAACAAAACTACTATTTTAACGTACATACGGCTGTTACACATGCATATTAGGCTTCGGCGTATGCGCACCGGATATAGATAATATGTAAGCAAAGCTATCTTAAATCCTATTAGCCATTGTTAACGTGCAACGAGTGGCACAAACTTCTTCTGATTCACTTAGAATAGTAGACCCCACAGCCTGGAAATAGAATTAAAAATAAAAATTATCTAACTAGCATTTATCAAATGCAACCTAAACATAGAAAATCCTTATTGTTCTTTGTTTTCAATATGTTCATTGAACAGTGAAATATAGGTAATGCAATCAAGCTACGCCTAAATACATTCATTCACTTATAAATATCCTTAAAACAGTATTCATTGATTCTTTGTAAAAATACATGAATCAGTCATTATTTTCTTTCAGTATATTACTTTGCCTATTTCTGCATTTTGTTTTTCAATTTGTTATTGCATAGCTACGGGCGCCGCGCTACCCCCTATTGAATGCGCGTACATTTTACAGTTTAAATATCCCAACTCACCATTTTTTTCGATGTATACCCCTTTTTTAGTTTTTATAGCTCTCGCTAAAGTTTTCCAAAACCTCTCCTCGTCTGCTTCTTCGTTGGGCCAATCTAGATAAACGTCATCTCTCAGAAGGTTGCGCACGACTCGTGATAATTTATTCAGTGGAATTTCTCCTTGTATTAACGGAATGATAAAACTTTTTCCGCGGAGACAACTCATTTGAACAGCAAAATTTTGATATTCGCAGTTATTAAAGTTTTCATTGACGCAAAGCAGCATTTTCCTACTCTGATCAATTCCACGAACTGTTTCCTCACAAATATTTCCACCGGGTACAAAATCTCTTGTGGGAAAGAAAACGTTTAAATTCAATTGTTCAAGCTTGCGTCTGATAGTATTAGCCCATTGTAAATCCACCTCCGGATATGAGATATAAACATCATATTTTATAAGAGCGCGTTCATTGTTATTGACACCTAGATAATTTTTTTTAACTTTATATTTGTAATACAAATACTTCAGACTCCATCTGTAATAAAATATCAAGCTACAGAAAAGGGTTATTACCAAGGTGCCAGTTAAGGTAGTGATGATGATTATGTTTTGAACACATTCTAAATGAAGCTTGTCAATATTTATCTTAAATATTTCTTTCGTTATTCCATTTGATGTCATGCAAGTGATATTTGAGTTAATCACAATTTTTGTTTTTCTCGCCGAATCTTGTATCCACTTTACGAAAGAAATATAATCGCAAGTACATTGCAAAGTTTCCTGTTCATCCAATATAACAGTTAAATTATGTTTCGGTGCTATTTTTTCCAGCTCATTAATCTGTGTCTCGTTCAGCCCTTGCAATTGATTCCTGCTCAAATTCAATAGCTTCAAATTAGGCAAATTTGAAAAATTGTAATTGATTTTAGTAATTGCATTTTCTGCAATATTTAAAGTCTTAAGATTTGAGCAGTTTTTGAACATTCCTTCCGATAAAACCTCTAATTTGTTGTCACTCAGATCAAGAAGCGTTAAGTTAGTTAAATCGCTAAATATTTCTTCTAACTTAGCTTCACCTGTAAATAAACCAAATCTATTTTTTGAAAGCCAGAGTTTTCTAAGATTTGGGAAAGTTTTAAAACATTTTGGATGCACGAATTCCATGAAATTGTTGTCTAATTTCAGTTCTTTGAGATTATTGAAACCACCCAATAAGCTTGGCAATGAACGAATATCGCTGGACGAAAAGTCCAAGAACGATAAGTTAGAGATTATACTGTATCCGTAATAGCCCTTATTCGTAATGTCTATTATCTGTGGGATATCATTTGCTTGACGACCCAATTGTGGGTAGTTATTGATGACAAGACTCTCTAGCAATGAGTGCACCGTTACTCTTCTGCGCGTTTGACGCACCGTGGAGTCGCCGATGGAGGAGACATTTGTAGACAAAAACAACGAATTTTCCTTTGCACAATCGTAGCTACTCACTAATTGATGTGACACGTGCATTTCTTTTAAGCGGTTAGCTACGGCCTGTATTGCCAATTCTGTTTTATCTGTTACAAACGTTATATAGTTATGATCTAAATTTATGTACTCCAGATGTCGGAGATGCGTTAGAAATGGTTCAAGAACTGCAATGTAATTGTATTGCAGGGACAACTGCACAAGTTTGACGCGTTTTAGCGGAGTAAATAAGTCTGCAGATAAGGTGAATGGTAAGTCGTAACTAAGCGTCCTATCCATGATCAGCGTGTGTAATGGCGTGTTTTGAAAACTTTGCAAGATATCAGTCCATTTATATAACCCATAAAAATGGACATTACATGAAAGATCAACAACTTTAAGAGATTTTAATTCACTTAGTGCAAGCGGTTCAAACATTGTGTCATTTCCTCCTCCAGCATTCATTAAACTTAATCTTTCAAGTGTCAGATTTGTCAAAACAGCAAACGATAACCGAGTTATGCTAAGGTCTGAACCAGTTAAATCCAAACTTTTTAGCTTATTTAAGTTACAAAATCCGTCAGTAAGAACTTCACCAACCCATCTGACAGCTAAATATTCCAAGTTTTTTAAATCTCGTATTTGTAAATCGAAACAGTCGTGATTCGACAAATAGGTTAATCTTATGTCCAAAAACTTAAGTTGGTTTAAATCTCGAAATGGACTGTCACAACTAATATTTAATATCCAGTTTTGTCTAAGGACTAGTTTCTGTAGTTGTTTCAATCCAAGCAAACTGTCGTTATGAATCTTAAGTCCACTGTTATAAGATAAATCGAGTTCTCGGAGCCTTGTATATTTGTGAAAAATATATCCGGGAATTTCTTGAAGTTTATTGTTACTTAGTAACAGTACGGAGACATTTAGTGGCAACTGTTCTGGAATGCTATACAAAGACCTTGCAGAGCAGTTAACTATGACGTCACTGTAAATTGTGGAACATGAGCAGTTACGAAAACATGGTTTAATATCCGAGGTAGGAACTACTGACTCAACAGTATTTTGAGCGCAGTACACTAGGAGCAAACCCAAGATGACTTCAAAGCAAAGCGGGTGAAAGGCCACCATTTTCTGCAAAAACGTGTTATATAGAAAATAGAAACATAGGCGGTGATATTACAAATAATAAGTAATAGAAGTTTTCAAATATATTCCAAAAAAGCAACACTATTTCGTATAAATATCAATGTGAAAACAAATCAAATATGTCAGTTGGATATCATCGTAGCTAACTACTGTTACAGAATTAGCATACGTGCTACATAGCTTTCTGACAAAATTACAGTACCATATAAGTGAAGTTTTGACTGTATATGTAACGTACGATTTCTACGTGTGATAAAACTCTGAATTGTATATAGAAATCGAAAAATCAGTAGATCAAGATGGTGGCTAATGATGCTAGATTGTTCAATGTGTTTCTATTCATAAAACGATTCCCTAATCACAATTTTTCGGTATATAAAGGATTGTTTGACACATTTTATTCAGTCTGATCTGGGGTACTATTTTTTAAAAATAATGAGTTATATATTTGGCAGAAACGTTGAATATTTTTATTACTCTAAGTGAGATAATTTCGAGAGCAAATACCATGTACCTTGTAACTTATTCCTGGGAGATGGCGCAAAATATAATGGGGGCCACTTTTTGGTAGTCCGAAGAGGAGGTCAAACGGGGGGTATGTTTGTGTACTTTCAAAAGTTTGAAATTAATGATCGAGACGAAATTATTTTATTAAATTAAATTACAAGTTTCTAAAATGTGACTGTTTGCAAAATGTTCTTTCAATGATGCATACTCAGATTTACAAAAATACTGTGAGTATTTATTTTAAGTACAAATTAATTGCAGGATTATGTTAATATTATAATTAGATATCATGCTGTTTCCGCTCCAGGGGTTGAAATATAAGCATTTCACAATCACTGATTTGTCATGTAACATTGCATAACTGAGCATGACATTTATGGTTTCAAATTATTTCCAACCTTTAAAAATGCAATAAGTATAATGGGTTAATCAATTAAAACGTTTGTTGGACTGTATTTTATTTCCCAAAAATCAACAATAAGGGTAGAAATCGTACAATACCATCTTCCAATCTACTTGCAAGCTATTTGAAAGCGTGTCATAGTTGGTTTCTATTCAGTATGCTGGCACATTTTAAATATGTAAATACAACTTACCATGCTGTTTAGCGAAAATACTTCGTGTAGTTATCGTACAAGGATGTTTATGAAATAAAATACACGAGATGTTTTTAGGGCGGAGATACATTTCAATGAAAAGCAAATGCTTAGTCACGCTTCCTCTTACCTCATTCTGAATAAAGCATTGAGTGCGTGGGCGTGCTCTATTATTCTAGTTATATAAATATTACACTAAACAACTATTACAATAGCACACCGAAAGTTTTCCTGATTCAAGTAATCAGAAGCCATCGAAAGTTTAAATATGTAAATACAACTTACCATGGTGTTTAGCCAAAATATTACGTGTAGTTATCATACAAGGATGTTTATGAGATAAAATACATAGAGATGTTTTAGTGCGGAGATATATTTTTAATGAAAAACAAATGCTTAGTCACGTTTTCTCACACCTCATTCTGAATAAACCATTGAGTGCGTGTGCGTGCTCTATTATTCCAGTTATATAAAGAAAAGCTGAGTACACTATAAAACAACTATCACAATAGCACACCGAACGTTTTCCTGATTCAAATAATAATAAGGGGAAGAATGGCTGAACACAAATTTAAAAGATATTCTTTATTTGCTTTTTGAGAATCAGTACGTCATTTACATTATTTGTTTTACGCGCAGGCATAATATCTCATAGTATTACTTAAATGAGTACATAGTGGAATTCCTTTTGTATTTTGTACATAAGTTGATCATGACATTTTCCCACAAATATAAGAGGAAGTATAAAATAGCTAAAAATACAAAATTCCGTAGGTCATATCTTTACAAATCTCAAAGGCAATGGATGAGGAAATGTATGCAGAACCAGACTCTCCCTGAATGAGCTTGTGTTGTATACTGCATGACCTTAATCCCTTTTTTGAGCATACAGTGTAAATATAATGGGTCAGAATGTTTTGTTCTTTTGCAGAGTCTGGGTTTGATGTTTCGGCCAGTCTAAAACGGACAATGTAAAACCGTAATTTTAAGAAAGAACTTTAAGAGAGGAAGTGCATGGTACCGGGCACAGGCGGCCGGGAAAGATCGGTTATGAATACATTGGACTGCTTAGCCATTTATCATAATATGCTGTTTGCACTGAGCAGATTTCTGCGAATAGAATTATGTGCGATATTCGCTGATTGTTATTCGTCAGAGTACATCGTATCCGTGTGATTTTCCACTTTTATCCTTAACAATGATCCACTTTGATGTTGTAGAGGGGCATAGGGTACAAAAAGACTGAGTTGGAATTTTAATTTACAATCAATAAATAATGCAGTCGGTACAAGAAATCGACACTGCTGCAATTATGGTTTCGTTTTAAATTACATTTATAATATAATATCGTTTGGCGGTGGCTTTCCGAAGTTGCATAAAAGACGTTACACACATGCGGTACGTTGTGCATTTTAAAATGAATTAAGGCAGAATAATATCTTTATACGTCAGTTGACACTTAATGTATTCATGTTACTACATGAACACAAATGTACAACATTAAAATAGACGTTCAAAAAATCCGAACAAAGCTATTATATAGTGCTGCATGAACATATCCCCGTGAAATTTTACAGTTTTACATTTCGTGAACTAAAACTTAATTCTAAGCATATTAGTTAACACAACAGAGCTTTTAGTTTCGTATTTATTGTAACGCACGTTCTGTATAAATAAAGGGAATTAAACAATATAGAGCATGAATTGGATTTTATTTACATTTGTTCTTTATATAGTAGACTAACAAGGAAGTATGTACGTTTTGAATATTGTAATAACAAATCGTTATATAGTATTGTAATAATAATGAATAACCCGACTAGTTCACTTGTATGGGATGTAGCATTTTTATTGTGTCATTTAACATTCCTTCAAATTAGGCAAACATATTGCACCTGGTCTATAAGTGAGGAGTAGATTATATTGGAAATATTTTTGTAGTCGAACGCGCTGATATATTTATTAAGCGATAAACTTGTGCAAGTCCGTTTCCTATTTGAAATATAAAAGTTTTCCAAACGACACAGAAATCAAACCATGGTAAAAATCATAGTCATCACGAGATAAATGAATTTGAGAAGAAATGTTCACAGTCGCCTTGCATGTATCATTGTTATTTAGTATCTATAATAAATCATTTAAAGACGGAAGCAGTGACTCGGTCAACATGTGGTGACACGCATTTTACCATGTCAAAATGTGAAATTGGGAAATGAATCAAGCAATAAAAAGGAATATAAAATATGTAATCAACGCAGCTTAAATAAAGTTGTATCTCCAAAGATGTATATTTTTACATATAAATATTACGGTACGGTGCCAGTGAATTTAAATTAGAAGCTGCAATGTACTGTTTTATTACTGTTTTGTCTCAATGTTACTCAATTTTGTCATAAGTTTAGCCAAATTACATCAAATCAATCAGTAAATAAACATCTTACTGTTTTGAGCGAATGTACTTGAAATTAAATAAAAGTAATATCGACTGGTTGTAAACAATATATACAATGTAAACGACTCTTGACAACAAGTATAATTTAGACCCCAATTGCAATGGCCTAGAAACATAGTAAAAGTAACTTTTAAAAAGATAAAAGAAAGAGAAAATGAACATAAGCAGGATAAATCTTCCCCATGGTTCATCGAACATTATATCGTTAAACAGACCTGAGCCCGGATGGGCAGTCAAAGAAAATGTTAGTAATCAACAAGTGGTTGGTGAGAATCAAAAAATGGGCCCTAAATAAGACTTATGCTGAAATCTGTACTCTCTACAAGATTGAATTTTTTCAACAAGCAAAAAACCAAAAAAAATGTTTTAACTAAAACAAGACTCTCGCCACAAAATGTAATCTTTAAGCAAGACAAGGCTTAAAACCTGCACCCTTTCCGGTCAAAATTGCTTATTTCCCTACCCTAAACGAGTAACGAGCGTTAAGCGTCTGGTCCTCAAATAAAAAACTCTTACAAGTCGTTTTTATTGTTAGTAACAAGCATGATTACCATAGGCCTCCGTTAATATCAATCAATAGAGTGAAGTCATGATAAGTATCCACTTTTTAAATGACACCCTAAGCAGGATATTTATTTTATAAGAAAACGAAGATGTTCCTATGTTATAAAAACAACCATTTTAAGTTTCAAGGGGACCAGGGAAGTAAATACAACCGGCAATTAATAAGTTATCGTCGTTATAAAGTATTACAATAAGTATATTCTCCTTCGGCTTGAGGAATTATACAGGAGGATCTGACGCAAATAGGACGGATTTCGTTTTTTTTATGTAAGGCAAAGGGAGGGGGTGCAATTTGTATGCAAGGAAAGCTTTCGCTGGCCCCAGACCCCCGCGGGCTTATACAAGTTAATAACCGTACTCAGTTCATATCATGTACAATTCAATGCATTGCAAATGTGTGCAGGCTGTGCCATCATTCATAGATTAATTCTATAGATAATAGTATTACTCAGAATTTATTTTTGTACAAGGCCGGGAAATATATAATGAGAAGTGACTTCTTTATTTTTGGGTGGCAAAGGGAGGGGGTCATTTTTATATTGGCCTTCGGCAAATACTGAATTTTCTTCCTGATTATAAATAGAACAATTAGACATCACATATTAAGAATTATTATCAAGTAGACTGTATGCATTCTATTATAATATAAACATTCTAATCTAAGTACATGTCTATAAACAGATGTAATGGTCTCTGTGTTCCCTAACCAATTAAGTAGTTTGAACATGTTCTGCTTCAAACCAGGGGCCAGTTGTAGGAAACATTGTAAATTTACCATTTAGTAAATCATGACTTATGGAAGCAAAAAATGCGTTGTCAGAAAAAAACCTAACTTTACTACTCATGCAGAATATCTTTACAGGGTCACGGAATCGTTAGTATTTACCGACATCAAACGTAATATAGATAAAATACAGATAATTAAGATAAAGATAAGAGTCTGTATGAAATGCGAGATCATGTCCTTGTGTAGTACATAACTTATATAACTTCGTCCGAATGTAAAGGTTATAAACTTAATACATGACATGTGGTATTACAGACTTACACACAACAAATATTTACATTGAGATGATCCCATAAAATCGAACAAGTGTCAGGAGACTGTGAGAACAGGGGACTGTGGCTAAAAAAAAAATAGAAGGAATAAATGAAATATATATGTCCACTTCTGTTATTCACACTTTATAACACCAAATGGTCAAAAATTCCACAAAAATGACAAAACGCACAGAAATTATCAATATAGCTCCTGCGTTCGTACTATATAGAATAGTAACAAGGGGTGACACGAAAGTTGAACATTACGTGGTTGAAAAACAAAAATTGACCATCAAGCACAACAACCCTTTAAACTAGCGTTCAAACATGTTTCCACCCACGTACCTCCACAGACATACGCAATATACAACAAAACACTGAAAGGTTGTCCCGAAGACGCTGATCGTAAAGGACATTGGCCTTTCACTCAAAATAGGTCACCGGAAACAGCAGCATTGCCCACTGGAAATCGTGGCTGATTGGACAAATGCTTGTAAACAAATTGCTGGCAGTGGCACTGTTTCCGGTGACATACTTTGAATGAAAGGTCAATTTCCATTTATGGTTAGCACCTTCGGGACAACTTTTGAGTTTGTTGTTCAATATTGGGAATGTGGAGGTACGTGGCTTGAAACATTTTGACGCTAGTTTAGTGAGTTGTTCTTGTTAATTTCTTGCGGGTGCTTGGGCTGATTGTAAACAAATTTTTTTTTTTACATTCAACCATGAAACTTTCAATTCTCGTGTCACATAGTAATAGGCGCGTCCTCGAACACAGGAGCTATATCTATGTTGATCATTACTATGTGTTTTTTGTCATTTTTGTGGGATTACTGGCTAGTTGGTGATAAGTGTGAATGGCAGAAGTGGAAATATATTTGGAAATACTATCCACAAATCCACAAATGATGATTTAAACAGACTAGCTGTTTTTAAGTCAGCCATTAATATAGTTAAGGTGCCACATAAGATATATTATGTGAGGAAACGAAAATGCTATCTTCACCAAGTATTTCAATCAATACCAGTCTGGTAATTACGTGTAACGAGTGGTGCTCATGTCTTCAGATTCATTTGGAATAGTAAACCCCACAGCCTGAAAGTAGAAATTAATAAATTATCTAACTAGTAATATATCAAATATAAATTATGTGACAAGTAATTTGTAAAACATAAACATGAAACATTTGTATAATTGTCATTTTCTGTATATTCCTTGAGTAGTTAATACTTGAATCAATGTCACGATAATTTATATAGCGCAAAACTCTAGCAAGCTCTTGATTGCGATCTTACATCGAGATTCAAAACATTAATAAATAATTTAATAAATATATAAAATGACAAAATTAAATAAGAACTTGTAGATACGAAAATAAAAAATAAAACAAATAGAAGTATTTAAACCCTATTCAAAAAATGACCCAACATACATTAAATTACCTAAAATTACAATAAAAATATTAAAATCTTAACAAAAATATACAAATAGTATTCAAGTCACTGGGTGCTATTGCGAAATAATTTTCGAAAAAACCTATATTGGCCGCTTACAACGTTTTCGTCTGCGACTGGTGGTTCCACTAAGTGTATGCAAATAGTCTATTGCTTGCTTGAACAATATCACTCCAGCGTGGGCAACAACACCCTCGTCGTGTCTGCAGTGAATGTAAACACTACCCGCAGTTGAAACAACTCTGGCTTTTGATCGATTTCATAAGGCAGTATTAACAGATATAGTAGATGTTGGATAATTAAGAAATAACTAAAGGTGTAATTCAGGAAAAAATACATTGAATTGACAAAATACTGAAGATTTAAGAAGGGTTTTCAGTACGTGTCTCGTGGCTGCATAAAAAATTGCCTGAACAATATCACGACAGCGTGGGCAACAACGCCCTCGTGTCTGCGGTGAATGTAAACACTACCCGCAGTTGATCGATTTCATAAGGCAGTATTAACAGATATAGTAGATGTTGGATAATTAGGAAATGACTAAAGGTGCAATGCAGCAAAAAATACATTGAATTGACAAACTACTGAAGATTTAAGAAGGGTTTTCAGTGTCTCGTGGCTGCATACAAAATTGCCTGAACAATATCACGACAGCGTGGGCAATAACACTCTCGTGTCTTGCATGTACCTGGCACGTCTTGAAGCCGGCCGATACCGTTAATTACTGTTCGGCAATACTGCATGATTAATACTCAATGTAAACATGCAAATTAGCCAATAGTTACTTTCAACATTTTATTAGTGCCCATTTTCATAATTTGTTTCTGAAAAAATATTCAATTTGTTATTGTGTTTACCACTTAAGTTGAAATAACTCAACTCACCATTTTTTTCGATATAGACCCCTTTTTTCGTTTTTATCGCTCTTGTTAAAGTTTTCCAGAACCTTTCTTCTGATCCTTCGCTTGGCCAATCTATATAAACGTCATCTCTCAGAAGGTTGCGCACGACTCGTGATAATTTATTCAGTGGAATTTCTCCTTTTATTAACGGAATGATAAAAGCTTTTCCGCGGAGACAACTCATTTGAACAGCAAAATTTTGATATTCGCAATTATTAAAGTGTTCATTGATGCAAAGTAGCATTTTCTTACTCTTATCAATTCCACGAACTGTTTCCTCACAGATATTTCCACCGGGTACAAAATCTCTGGTGGGAAAGAAAATGTTTAAATTCAATTCTTCAAGCTTGCGTCTGATAGTATTAGCCCATTGTAAATCCACCTCCGGATATGAGATATAAACATCATATTCTATGAGAGCGCGTTCATTGTTATTGGCAGCAGGAGGATGATTTTTTACTTTATGTTTGTAGTAAAAATATTTCAGGCTCCATCTGTAATGAAATATCAGACTACACACCAAGGCTATCACCAAGGCACCAGTTAAGGCAGTGATGATGATTATGTGTTGAACACATTCTAAGTGAAGCTGAAATGTCATGCAAGTGATATTTGAGTCAATCACAATTGTTGTTTTTCTCGCCGAATCGTGTATCCACTTTACAAAAGAAATATAATCGCAAGTACATTGCAAATTTGTAGAACCACTCAAGTTAACAGTTAAAGTATGATTCAATGCAATTTTTTCAAGTTCGTTAATCTGTGCCTGGGTTAGCCCTTGTAATGGATTACCGCTTAAATCTAATGTTTTCAAATTAGGTAAATTTGAAAAATTGTAATCCATTTTATTAATTGAATTTCTTGCAATACTTAAAGTCTCAAGTTTTCGGCAGTTTTCAAACATTCCTTTAGGTAAACTCTGTAATTTGTTGTCACTCAGATCAAGAAGCGTTAAGTTAGTTAAGTCGCTAAATATTTCTTCCAATTCAGTTTCATTTGTAAATAAACCAAACCTATTTTTTAAAAGCCAGAGCTTTTCAAGACTTGGCATAGCTTTGAAAATTTTTGGATCCACAGATTCCATAAAATTGTTGTCTAATTTCACTTCTTTGAGATTATTGAAACCAACAAATACGCTTTGGAATGAGTGTATACCGCTGGACGAAAAGTCAAAGTACGATAAGTCAGACATTATACTGTATCCGTAATAACCCTTAGTAATGTCTATTGTCTGTGGGTTATCATTTGCTTGACGACCCAATTGTGGGTAGTTATTGATGACAAGCCTCTCTAGCAGAGAGTTTACAATTACACTTCCGCGTGCTGGACGTTTCGTGGAGTTAGTCATGTATGAGCCATTTGCAAACAAAGGATTCTCTACACAATAATAACTATTCCCAAATTGATGTGACATGTGTATTTCTTGTAATCGGCTAGCTACTAAGGCCTGTGTTGCCAATCCTGTGACATCTGGGAAAAACGATATAGAATTATGATCTAAATTTATGTACTCCAGATGTCGGAGATGCGTAAGAAATGGTTCAAGAACTGCAATGTAATTGTATTGTAGAGACAACTGCACAAGTTTGACGCGTTTTAGCGGAGTAAATAAGTCTGCAGATAAGGTGAATGGTAACATGTCACTGAGCGTCCTATCCATGATCAGCGTGTGTAATGGCGTATTTTGAAAACTTTGCAAGATATCAGTCCATTTATATAACCCATAACGATGACCATTGCATGAAAGATCAACAACTTTAAGATATTGTAATTCACTCAATGCAAGCGGTTCAAACATTGTGTCATTTCCTCCTGCGACACCTCTCAAACTTAATCTTTCGAGAGTCAGATTTGTCAAAACAGCAAACGATAACCGAGTTATACTAAGGACTGAACCAGTTAAATCCAACATGTTTAGCTTATTTAAGTTATAAAATCCGTCAGTAAGAACTTCACCAACCCATCTGACAGCTAAATGTTCCAAGTTTTTTAAATTTCGTATTTGTAAATCGACACAGTCGTGATTCAACAAATTGGTGTGTCTTATGTCCAAAAACTTAAGTTGGCTTAAATCTTGAAATGGACTATCGCAACTAATATCTAATATCCAGGACACGTTTTGTCTAAGACTTAGTTTCTGTAATTGTTTCAAGCCAAGCAAACTATCGTTACGAATCTTAATTTCACTATTATAAGATAAATCAAGTTCTCGGAGCTTCGTATATCTGCGAAAAATATTTCCCGGAATTTCTTGAAGTTTATTGTTACTTAGTAACAGTACGGAGACATTTAGTGGCAACTGTTCTGGAATGTTATACAAAGACCTTGCAGAGCAGTTAACTATGACGTCACTGTAAATTGTGGAACATGAGCAGTTACGAGAACATGGTTGAATATTCGGGGAACGAACTACTGACCCCACAGCATTCTGAACGCAGTAAAGCAACAGCACACCCAAAATGACTCCAAAGCAAAGTGGATGAAAGGCAAACATTTTCTGCAAAAAACATGTAATATAGAAAATAGAAACACAAGCTGTAACAGTACAGGGGAAAATAATAAAACTTTTTCAAATGTACTCGGAACAGCTATTCTGCATAAATATCACAGTGGAAACAAACCAAGTATGTTAGCGTGATGTCATTGTAGGTAAAATACTGTTACAACATACAGCTAAGCGTAAATGCTACATACCTTTCCCACAGAAGAACAATATCGTGTACGAAGTGTATATTTACCGTACGATTTCGCGTTGTCATAAAGCGATAAAGCTCTCTATGTAAATACTGATAACGATAATTCAACAGCTGGCCAATGAAGTTAGATTACTTAATAGAATTTATATCTATAAAAAAATTCCCAACTGATGATTTTTTAGTATATAAAGAATTATTTGTCAGATGTTATTCAGTCTGACATACATTTTGGCAGAAACGTTGAATGTTTTTATTACATTGAGTGAGCTTTTAAGCTTCTAGAAAAAGTGTAAGGGACTAGTCACACTTTGGTCCTGGGAGGGAATATAAGGCGGGGGCATTTTTTTGAGATCCAAAATGGGTGACCAATTTTTCTGGAGTGCCAAAGGAGTTAGATGTTTTACCTTAATATATATCCAGACGAAATAAATGACTTCCTTCACGGCTGTTTGTGATTTTCATTTAATGATAATCCTTAGATTCGAAAGAGAACTATAAATATAGTGTTATCGATCAACATGTCTGTTGTGTCTAACTACAGCTAGGCTTATAGTTAAAGTTGTATTAAACTTCCTTTTTGTAAAATTACTCAAATTTTACACGTAAAACAAGATATCAGGTTTTCTACTATGGTATCTACTATGTACATTTGTATTATCCAGATATATGGCTGCTTAGACGGAATCTGCGTGACACCTGTGCAAACAGTATATCATTTAATTATATGACTTTATCATTTGATTACATGTTACACGACAAGTACAATAGGTTTATTAGACGTCATATATATA